>CATIWQ010151642.1:0-62547 GCA_949673415.1 Euphorbia schlechtendalii
TTATTATTATTATTATTATTATTATTATTATTATTATTATTATTATTATTATCATTATTATCATTATTATTATTATTATTATTATTATTATTATTATTATTATTATTTAAATATATTTTCTTCCTCAGATTTTGAATCCTACGGAAGCTTTTGATGATGTGATGGTCGAAACTGAGTATGCATCAGTTAAATGATTATCAAGGAAAAAAGTATATATATATATACAAGTATTGGCATCCAAATTATTTATATTCATTTTTATTACTGTGTTGTATTTCAGGCACGTGGAGTGCACAGCATCTGTGATAGAGAGTTTAGTGTTATTTCAAAAGGTACATCAGGAATACAGAAAGAAAGAAGTAGAAACTGCAATAGCTAAAGCAACTTATTATCTTGAAATTACACAAAATTCCGATGGTTCTTGGTAAGTAGTTTTAAAATATTTAGCAAATTATGCTAAAAATGATGTAATATTTTTCAGCATAAAAAATTGCAGTTTTGTTGATAGTTCATTTAACATATATAAACAAATATTGAATTCATAAAATAAATTCAGAATAATAAGTGAACTTAATTTTTTTTTTTTGCATGATAACTGCATTCGCAACTTTGTATTAGCAACTATATTAATGTCGAAAATTTTCTATTCGCAACCATTAAGCAATTATTACATGTTGCTTCAGTAAGCTTGTATGTATTTGCAAAAAAAAAAAAAAGTTTTTGGCTAAATACATCTTTATTTTCCCAAACCTGCTCCAATGGTTTATTGCATGAACTTTTTTTTTCTTAACCTTTTAAACTTGTAAAAGTGCATGATGAATGCCACGTGTTAAAAAAAGAAAAATCAAGGAAACGAAATCTTTGAAAAGTCAAAACAATAAAATGACATGTGAAACTCAAGGTTATACGGTGCCCTATTTCCAAGTTCAGGTAAGAAAATTTTTATTAAATTCAATGGAAAAGTAGGCCTCTCGGACCAAGTTCCGGCCATTAAATATGGCCAAAAACATTTTAAATATAACTTTGTTTCCATACTTGCATATTGTAGAAACTTTGGGTATTACTCCTAAATATGTTATTTATAATAAATCTTATTTTGCAAGTCTTCATGCATTAAATGTAAGATAAATTTAAAAACATTCGGGTTTAACTACTGTGCTATAAAACGTCATTGTTGAAAATTTTTTACTTCTCAAAAAGTTCAAATTTATCATTGAAATGTATTATTTTTTAATGAACTAACTTGAAAAATTTCAGTTTAAATTGGAAAAGATTACCCTTCTGTATGATGTATTTTTGAATCAGGGATCAGCTTGTTTCCTATCTTTGCTAATATTGAAATTATAATCATCATTTTGCAAAATAAAATTCTACAATGATATTTTTACAAAACTTTCATAACCTTAAATCTATCATTTGCAGTGATTAAACAATACTTAACTCATTAATGTAAATAATTAATAAATGGTGTAGGTATGGATCATGGGGGATTTGCTACTTATATGGTACATTTTTTGCACTAAGAGGTTTAGCCGCGGTTGGAAAAACATATAAGAACAGCAAAATAGTCAGTAAAGGTTGTGATTTTTTACTTTCAAAACAACTCATTTCTGGAGGTTGGGGAGAGAGCTATATGTCTGGCGGGAATATGGTATGATCATTGAACTTGAAAGTCCAAATAGAAGTTTATGTGGATTGAATTCTAGCACAAAAAAAATTAATTTTAAATTAAAAAATTTCAAGTATAAAAATAAGGATTTTTGGTAATATTTACAAATATATTCCTTGATATAATTTTGTATAGGATTTAATCACAATTAAGATTCTTTAAATTGTAAATATTTCAATGTAAATTTGTAACTTAATTAAACTAAATTAATATTTACAAGTATGTTAACTGAATTTATTTGGACATAAATTAATAATTAATATAAATTTATTTTTTTGTCCAAAAGAAGAGGCGTAGGATGAATCCTGATATTTGTTATTTACAAGGATAAAAAGAAGAAGAATAATGGTCTTAATAAGAAGAATAGTCAATTGATAAACAAGAGATTTGACGTCATAAAAGTAGCTCAAATGGGGAAAACACATATTTTATAATTTAGAACGAAAAGATAAATTTTTTTTTAATTAATAGTTGATTTTAATATGTATTATCTTTTTATAACAGAGATGCACACCGCTACAAGAAAACAAAACAAATTTGGTACAAACTGCATGGGCATTAATAGGACTCATTTATGCTGGCCAGGTTAGTATTACATTCAAGTAATCTTTAGGTCCAGCTAAATATGTATATATAATATCATATTATGCACTTTATAGAACAAATGATACATTTTTATACATTGATAAATAGGCCGAGAGGGATATAAACCCTTTACAAAAAGCAGTAAAATTGTTGATCAACTCACAAGAAAAAACCGGTGAATTTCCACAACAGGTAATTATGTTTGTATTTATTTTTTTGAAAATTAACGTAAAAAAACTATATTGGACTTATAGAATTTAACATACTTTTGAAATTGCAGAATCTAACAGGAGCATCAATACGGACTTGCATGCTCCATTATGCTGCACATAGAAACATATTTCCACTTTGGGCTTTGGGGTTATACAAAAATCATGTGATGAATAATTAAAATATCAAATGCCATACAACCGTGTTGAATAACTTTGGTGCAAGATGCATGCTTATTAAAACAGTTACACACAATTAGTGTTAGAAGTTGATAATCGTGGCAAATGTTGATGACGAGGAGCACGTTGATGAATTTGCGGGATATCAACGTTGCAGTTAGCAACTAAAGTTGTTATTTTCGTTTGCTTAATGTGTTTAATTTTGTTACTATGTATTACTGGTGTGTTATTGTGCTACAAAGCTAAGCTAAGCTCTACGAATATAAAAATAAGGGTTGTGCTAAATATAACCTCTATGAATTCAATTTTAACATGGCATCATAACTTTTTAATGGGTATTTGTCAAAACATGATTTTTTCTTAACTATTTACAAATCCATCACAGTTTTACATATTCATTTAATACTCATTAATAGTTACAAATTAACAGTTTTCTTGATTAGGAAAAACCTCCACGTTTCGACATGTTTTTTTTTTTTGTTTTTTCTTTTGCTTTCCCGTTCATTTTTCATGCGCTGTTATAGGGCTTTTTGTTTCTCTTTTTTATCTTTGAAACGCATCTATTGTGATATATTTTTTTCAAAATATTTTGTATGACTGTTCAAAATCTATTAGATTTTCTATTCGAAATATATTCTGATGGATTTTTATGAAATTTTTTAACATCAAATAGATTTGATAGAATCCAGTTAAATTAATGTTAGCTTTTTTATAATTCTATAAGAAATCCACTTTAGTGCATTTTTATTTATATTTAGGACTCATTCAAGCTACTTTATAATTTTATGAGAAATTCACTAGGTTTCTAATAGTTTTAAAGCATATTGTATTTTTAGATAAACGTTTTTGCATTTACCTTACATGTATATTAGAATTAAGTTAGAATTTTGTTAGTTTCTTATAACGCTATGAGAAATCCCTTTTGTGTGTTTTTTTAGATATTACCTATAGAAATTTAATAGCTGATGCAAAGTGTTTGTCCTAAATATTTTCTTACATGTCTAATAGATGCAAATCTAATTTTTTCCTAAAAATCTAAATGCAAAACATTTGTCCACAATATCTAAATAAGCATTTTGCATTTACGTTACATGTATTAAAAACATAGTATAAATTTGGTAAAAACGTAGTAGAAATCTATTAAAAATGTTATAAGACAAATATACTAGGTTTCCATCAGACTTCTAACAGATTAAACAAATTTCCAATGGATATAAGATTTCTAACAGTTTTCTACTATGTTTCTATCAGATTGGTAGCAGATATCGATTGAAAAATGAAATTGGAAAAAATATATTACAATGGATGACTTTTGAAAGATAAAAAAAGAGACGAACAAATATTCTAAAGTGACATGTAAAAAAAATGAACAAGTTTGATAGATAAAAGTAAAACAAAACAAAATAAACATGCAACCTATGCAAGGAGAATTGAGTGGAAGATGATACTGTAAGTTTATTACAAGGAAAATCAATAAGCATAACAATGAACTCTTAGAAAATGAAAATCACAATAATATAATGAAACCCACACTATGCTAATTTAGGTGCATCCAAGTGACATAAACATTCTCTAAATTAGCATCGAAGAAAGGAATGGATGAAACAAACCAAAAATAGAGTCAACTACAACGGGATATCACTGATTATTCCAACTCCAATAATATGGGTGATCAGATTTTTTTTTTAAAACAATGTGTCCCTCCAAAGGAAAAAAGGTTGGAATAGGTGAAAATTTTGAGATGTATGTCCCAACTAGGTCAATACATGCACTTGCCTACAAAACACCTATCCCTTTTTTTATTAATGAATAGTACTCAAGATGAGTATCACGTCAATTACAATATCTCAAAATATCCGGGTTTACAAACCCTACCCACTCTGGCTTAAAATCTGATGGATATTTGGTGACATCAAAACCAAATCCTGAACCGATAAGTGATCGGATTTGATAAAACCCAACATTGTGTCCAATGAGAAGAAGCACATGATCACTTGGTTTCCCCCTACTAGTGTGACAAAATCAACATCAAAGTTTTTGTTCTTCATCATGTCAAACAAATCGGGAATAAAGGCAAGATTCCTGACCTTAACCAAGCATGCTCGGGATAGCCATGGAGCACTGTGATGATTGGGAGTAATATCTGTCGAGATAGGAGCTATTGTACAATGAACTACTGCCGCATAGGAACGATGATCGCAAGATGATTCTCTAAAAACTTTTGGCTATTTCAACTATGGAGTCAAGGGTTTGTTTCTCTATGGAGCTAAGCCACGGGATGAATAGCGTGCCTTGTAAGCCTGAAGTCTGATATTACCTATCCAAATTCTATATAGAATATCGTGAATTGGCAGTGATCCGTCCATCGTTAGAAAATGGAAATTCTGATTCCTAACATTCCTCTTCTTCGATGTGTACACTCTCCCTGTAATTCCATATTTCAAAAAGACTATCTACATTGCTTATGGTCATGGGAGTTCAGATAGTTTTCAAAATAAATCTTACTCTCTGATGGCTTAGGGTTGGTGTCAACATAGTGCGGGGCCTGGACAGGAATCCTGCCGTTGGGGCGCTAGTTGTAGAGGTGTTGGTTGGAGGTTTCCGGTGAGAGTGGATAGGATCGATGGCTGTGGGAGGCTACAAGGATAGGGTTCCAGCATGGGTAGGGTTCCAGTGTGAATAAACGTAACATTTATCAACTATCATAATCAACAGATACACTCAATTCCAATACCGTATTCAAGTCACAGAACCCCAACAACAGGGTGGAAATAGCCTAAATATGAAAATACAACAACGGATAAATCAACAAATTACCACTTACTATAATAATTAGATATAGTTTGAGTGGTACATCCACATAGTTTAAGTGATACATCCACAAAGTAGGTGGGGTGACCAGGGTTTCGAATCCCGACACCTGCAATTGCTTAAAAAAATAAATTACCAATTACTCTGTATCAAAGATGAGGAGTAATAAACTAGAAAAATTAGGGAAATAAATCAATTATCACTTATTGTATATGAAAGTCAATGAAAGTGTTGTTACACGCTTATCTTCTGATTGAAATTGATTCGTAAGCTCCTCATTATGATGGTTGAAGGTTCCCATAAAATAGAGTTTGCTATGGGTGACTGGTCGTGCGACTGGCGTAGCCTCTCTGATGCTTAAGTCAACGACAAATTTAAGAGAGGAGATATGAAGTTTAGAGTTTAGAATAACTTACCTTGAATATTAGCCAAGAGGGCCTTTCTATGGGCGTTGGTGACTCCTAATTTTGTTAGGATAGGGAGTTGTATATCAAATAGAACTCTTGCTTGAATAGATCAATGTCTCCTAAATAGAAAAAAGTTTGATTCTAAATAAGGAGTGTCATAATTAGGGTGAATTATTTTTCTTGCACATAAAGCATAGAAGATAAAATCTAGGATGGTTCTATTCCAAAATAGACGCGGGTAATTCTAGGCGGTTCCTTCAAGCCGGTAGTCTAATTGCATGGCCTTACCTCATGTGCTTGACTTAGTCTTCTTATGCACAAGGATGATCTTAGCTGCTTGAATATGAGACATTTGATTGACACACGCCTAACGATATTTTACTAAGTTATAGGAAATCCCTCCACAAGTGTTGTGAAGTTATTTTAAGAATTTATTTATCTTGATCTACATGGAAGGACATATCATTTTCCAAGTGGAAAATGAAAAACATCTGGAGTACGCTTCAAGATTTTAGGCGTGTGTTTTAAGTGCTAACTATGTAATGATTACACTTTTTCGAATTTTAAGTGAGTGGCTCAAACTGAACCATTTACCATTCATTAAAGAGGTGTTTCTTCTTTCTCCCTCAAGCATTGAAGAAAGAAGAAAGAAGAAAGAAGAGAAGTCAGTCCGTGGATCTAATCAGCCTGGTATGAGACTTGTTACGGCCCGAACTTTTTGAGATGCTAGTCAATTTCCATGAACCCGAAAGACTTCAAATGTACCCCTATTTAAGGGATTTCTTTCTTCATTTTCTCACTTTTACTATTTTGAGTTTCATATATTCTTATCTCCTCAGCTACTTCGAACTACTTAACGAACAAAGATTAATATGAGATTTTCACTTCCCTTTAATCTCTGGCATTATCAAAAAGTAAGTTTGCTAATTCCTCTTTACTTATTTTATGTTTATATCTATGAGAAAAATGAAATTTTCAGTATTCAAGTCAGATTTGGTATTCACTACCATTCGGGTCAAGCTCCTTCAAATCACAGCATGGTATCATATGGATATGTGTGAGCAGATGATGTTTCAGATGGACTTTACTGATTAGGATGGGTTTTATTGATTTTTCGGGATATATGCAACTTTTTGGGATGTATTTCACAGTTAGGGATATATGATACTTTTCGAGATGTGCGTAGGATTTCTTTCCATTAGACTCATTCCAAATAAGGGTCAAGCTACTTCTGAAATAATTTAAAAGACTTGGGAACCTAATTTTCAAAACTAAGACACAAAGTCACCACTTGGATCATCTCTTCTAAGAAGATTCTAGTATAGTATCATTTTTAATTACAATTTTATACCTTAAATTTAGAGATTTGGGCGCACAAAGTTACCTACTTCATTTTTTCAGTAAATTTCTTGTTACAAATTAAAGTTATAACAATAGCCAATGTTTAATGCATTCATATCACCTAAGATTCATTAAGAAAAATGAAGGTGAGAAGAAGGATGTTGTTGTAAGCCTAATCTTAGCCAAGCTAACACAACATCATGGCATAATACAAGTGTTTACACTCAACTACTCAACCAAGATATCATACAAGGTACTTACAGTGGGTGAAAATCGAAACAGGCTCACTAAATCTGCAAAATAAGGGTTAATTGGAGAAAATAACAAAAATCGGGGTATCCTGCTTTTGATCCAAGTAGAGGGTGATGGTTAATTAAGGTAGTAATTGAACATGCAAACTTGCATGGAGGAATTTCAAAACTTAAAATTAATCCTAAAGCAACTCCTAAGCATGCCATGATTGATATAATCTAATTTTAAAGGTTCCATATATGCTTATAGGTTTATAAAAGTTAATAAAAGAAACCTAGCATCTAATTTAAGAGCATTACTTGTTGATGTGTGCCTTTTCCTTTGGTGCGGCGATCCTTTATGATAGCTGGACAGCACTTTTGTTAACACTAGCCTCCAAAATAGGTTAACCTTTTTGATTGATCCATACGGATCCCGACTAACCAAAACCTCCCGTAGAGGAAGAACTTGTTAGTTAACAAGTAACTGTTAGACAACTTGTAGACCAACCCAAAAATATAACTTAGAAGGCTCTTTTCAAATATGAATAAGCCTTCAAAGAATTCTTGCAACAATGGAGAAACTCGTGGAAGATCTCACAAAAAGCTTGGGAAGAAAGATGTCAAAACTCAGAAGGAAAGGCTGAGCTGAAGTAAATAAAAGGAGGAAGAGTGGACTACTATTTATAGTGGGTGTTAGACATGATATATGCCCTAGAGGCAATTAGGGCGATATGTCTTTATTAGTTATAATGTACAAATTGTTTCGAATTATTATTAATAACAATTAAGGTATCTTTGTTGCTTATTAGTGCTTTTTGTTTATTATTGCATCTCGTTGGTATCATATATGTTTAATATGTATATGAGCACTGATAAGACAAAGTCCATGATTATTTCATAGCATAAAAGTGCGTGGACATAGTGGGAGCTATGTGGTGTGAGAACTACACATACGTGTTACTATGAATAGTCTAAATATCCCTAGTCATAGTTTCGTTGAGACTGGATATCAATGGAATAAATAGACTAGCATGTGCAGGCTTACTCCTTGGATTAGATCCAAGCAGTTGATCTCACGAGCTGAAGGTGGTACCTTGAGTTAACACATGAATGTATTTGGGTAATACATTGAAGACTGCTATAAGACAAACACTCAGAAATTACTATATCCATGTGTTGGTGTCATGTCTTATTGCAGTAGCAGTACAAATATCCTCAAACCTGAAATATCGGTTACCTTACATAGGAGTTGTTATACTATGGGTCATACTTATTCATACCCTGGCAATCAAGATAACACGGGGTGATTACGGGTATAGCGATGATCACATGTTGGTAAGTTGTGTAGTCAAGATGGGATCCATCGCTCTTGATATAGCAATATAATGGGAGATGTACCTTAGGGCCCATTGTTGAAGTGACACACTCATAAACCTCTAATCAGAGTATAAGATTGATAGAATGGGTTTCTAGTCAATCAAGAAACATAATGGCTGAGTGGTGTTCTTCATGAACAAGTTTAATTCCAGGATAGCTACGGATATTGCATGAGCTAACACATAATCTGAGCTCAATAAACTAGATAGTACTTAACCTGATGGAAGGAGTGCATTGTATTGGTTACTCCTGGAGAACCAAATCAAGTAATAAGCATGTGATGTTCCAAGTATCGGGGGATGATACGCCTTTGCTAGAAAGCCCATATGATTGTCTAGAGCTATCAGGTTCCATATCAATCAGGAACATTGAGCTTAAAGGTCCCTAGAAGGGAAGCCAAGTTTAGGTTAACCTCTAGCGGCTCTATGTGGGATCCTATGAGGTCACACACTTTGGGTCTTTATCAGACCATGTAAAGAACCTATGGACTAGGTCTGTACCAAAAATACAAGTTGTGAAATCAGTGAGAAGAATTATTAATTGGTTAGACCGAATTAATAATTAAAAGGAATAATGAAAAAGATAGGAAAAAGTAGTCAGAGCGAGCAAGGGAATTTTCCCGTTGCGAGTGGACCCCGAAAAGAATATAGGGTTGTTTAATGTGGGGCTCGCGTGGTTGCTCGCGAGCTGAAACGTTCATGGGCTACTAGCGTGCGGGCGCGTAAGACCTGTCCAAGGCACCACTTGCGCGGGCTTGCAGCCCCAAGCCCATGCTTGAGGCTAATGGGGCTTCCCTCATGAAACTCGTGGGTTAGCCCGCAAGTTGCCCTACCCACGTGGCTAACTCGATAAGCATGGGATGGGTTTATCCCATCCCTTGTAGAGTTATAGGGGCAGTCTAACACTCCCACATTTTCCCCTATATACAAGCTTCAAGCCTCTCATTATTCACACACACCAGAAAAGCTTAAAAGCTAATTTTTCTCTCTAATTTCTACTCTCTCCTTCCTTTTATTGTGCGAGATCCTTCACGAGTTTCTCCAAACAAATTGAAGAATTCTTATTGAAGGTTCTAAGTTTAAGTAAGCCTTCGAGATTATTTTCAAGTTGAATTTTTGAGTAGTCTAGCAGTTGCTATTAATCGATGGTAACTACCTCTTCGAGGTTTTGGTCGATGAAGATTCATGTGGATCAATCATAGAGGCTCTCCTAGTTTGGAAGCTTATGTTGTCAGAATTACTCAGAGGGAACACCACTACCAAAAGAGAGATCAAGCACGCATCAAATGATAATGCTTTAATCTTTAGATGCCAGCTTTCTTTTATATGTTTTATAAACCTAAAAGCATCTATGGAAAGTTTTAACTTAGATTATATCAATCATAGCATTCTTAGGAGATCCTTAGGTTAATTTTAAGTTTTGAAATTCCGCCATGCAACGATTGCATGTTCAATTACTATCTTGATTAACCAATAGTGGTATCAGAGCCTGTCCTATGCTATGCATTATTGATTGTAACATGTTAAAATGTGATTTTCCCAAAGTATGCTATGCATGACTTAAGGTTCAATTCTATTATAGAAAATGATGTGATAACTAGATTAAGGTTTTGCTCAAACTTAGTCTAGGTGATTATCATATAAAATTAGCAATGTTTTACCACACGGGTAAATGCTTTAATTAAGGGTCATTTTGTACTTTACTTAATTTAATAATGAAATTTTTTAAATCATAATTGTCCATAGTATTACGAATCAAAATGCTTGTGGCAATTTTGGCAAGGAATGGACAAGGTTGCTCATTCACTTTAAGGGGGCCTCTCCTACCTGAAAGTCACCATAGGCATTAGATTTATGAATACCCGAGGGATTTTTATGACTTAGTCAATTTCTAGTATGGGAATTAGATTCCACATATGGTTTTACAAACATGGTTTAAATTGTTAAATTAAAACATATAGACATAGGTGCAAGAACTTAAAACATGGACCTTGTTTGTTTTGCATGCTATGTGGAGTCTTGGCATAATGGAATGATTATGATATACCAGTTAGAGCATATTCCTTTAGAGTTAATAATTCCAAATAGCCCGAAATTATTATTTTATAATAATATCCATCGTATAAGACCTAGACTAGGGAGAGACTAGTGGCACTAATGAAATCCCTGTAACAATATTAAGGTAGTAAAATGTCTTCCCGTCATAAGTCATGATACGAACCTTATTAATGGATGTAAGCACATGTACAACATGCCTTCCCTTAACATGTGTTTGGTCATGAGACTAGATGGGGTTAATGCCCTAACCAAAGAGGGTTAGTTATCCATATTATTGGAGCTACTGCTGAGTTGGAGACACATTTGAGGAGTCATACAATTGGGTACGCACGTCTTGAGAAAGAGACCTCTAATGGTTTAGCTATTGCAAGAGATGCAAATGGATGGGTTCCAACCATGGTTATCTTGTTATGGCTTGACCTGCGATAGTGGGGGTCATGATAAATGGCTATGGATGCTACCTACTAAGGAAAATTGGTTCGACCAAATTTCCCGAATTTGAATAGAAAGGGTTGTTTAAATGTTAAGAAAAATAGTAGGAATTATCTGTTTAATTAAAGACCTTATATTAAATACATGTACATATACTAATGTCTAAACAAGTTCTATCTTATATCTAGGTTAAACAATGAATCCAAATGTAAACCTTCACCCGATACTTGACACCAAATTAATAAGGATCAATTTTTTATGACTGGTTCAAAGTTCTTAGAGAAGAACTTGAGAAAAGCCACATGTCTTAGATCTGGAACCTATCAGTCTTGATACTGGCGCTTCTATCCAAGATAAAGAAGCATATCTTAGGCATAAGTGAGATGCTTTCATTGTATCACTTGTGATGCTCGAAACCATGAGCTTGAAGCTTAAGAGACAACATGGAGGTATGGATTTAAAATCCATGATAATTCATCTCGGAGGACTTCATGCAGGTATGATAGTTGAGTGGAATAAAATTTTGAAATTCCTTTATATCTTTGGGAGAGATGATGGGATCCTGGCCACTGAGCAATAGATAGAATACTTAGAGTATTCAAGAAGATTGGCTAAAATAGGAATCGAGACAGATACCAAGCATGACATACAGCTTATGATAGGAACCCTATTTGATAAATATTCACCTTTTGTGAAAGATTATCTTATGTAAAAAAGGACTGACAAAATATCTAAGTTTATTAGGAAACTTAGAAGTTTTAAGGAAGGTCTAGTGGCTAGAGGAACAAGTACCTTGGTAAGCAAAGCTTGCATTAAAAGGTAAAGGTTTAAAACCCATCGGTAGGAAGGTCAAGGATGTGTTATTGAAAAGGGGAAACCCAAAGGATTGTGTTTCATGTGCAGAAGGCCTAGACACTGGAAACGTGATTGCCAATCTCTGGTTTCTAAATAAGTGAAGAAGAAGACAAGTCAGGCATCTACTTCAGGTATGTTCATGATAGAGAATTTCTCTACAGTTCCTTATGAGTCTACTTGGGTATTAGATACTGGTTGTGGTACTCATATATGTACTTCTATGCAGGGATTGTGGAATAGTATGAGGCTTGCAAAGAGGGAAATGGACCTAAGAGTTGGAAATGGAGTACTGGTTGCTGCAACAGCTGTAGGGACATATAGCCTTCATTTGCCTAGGGGCCTTGTTTTAGTTTTGAACAATTGCTATTATATTATTGATGTCACTAAGAATATTATTTCTGTTACACGTTTAGTAAAAAAAGGATTTGAAATTTTATTTTCTAATGATAAATGTCATATTCAACCTGATAATATTCTTTATGCTTGTGGAATATCTGTGGATGGCATATACGTTCTAGATACTAAAACTGAAATTCTAAATATGAACATTGTTAAGAAATCGAGATTAGATAATGAGAAGTCCTTATACTTATGGCATTGTCATCTAGGCCACATAAATGAGACTCACTTAACTAAGTTACATAAAATTGGAGACTTAGGCTTAATGGAATGGGAATCCTATGGTGCATGCGAACCTTGTTTAAAAGGGACGATAACTAAGAGGCCTTTCAAAAGAAAGGGTTAGCGTGCCACTAGTACTTTGGAAATAATACATTCCAATGTATATGGTCCAATGAGTGTTAAGACACATGAGGGTTTCATCTACTTCATAACTTTTATCGATGATTACTCGTGATATGGTTATTCGTACCTTATGAGGTACAAGTCTGAAAGTTTTGATAGATTTAAAGAATTCAAAATTTAAGTAGAGAAACAACTTGGGAAAAGTATCAAAACCCTTTGATCTGATCGAGGCGTTGAATACTTAAGTCAAGACTTTTAGGATTATCTAAGGGATAATGGTACTTTATCCCAGTGGACACCTCCCTATACACCCTAACACAATGGAGTGTCAGAGAGGATAAATCGAACCCTACTCGATATGGTTCGGTCCATGATGAGCCAAGCAAAACTCAGCAGATCCTTTTAGGTTTATACACTTGAGAGCGCAATTTATATTCTAATTAGAGTTCCCTCTAAATCAGTTGATCAAACTCCGTACGAGTTATGGTATGGTAAGAAACCTGCTCTTTCTCACCTGAGAGTTTGGGGATGTCCTGCATATGTAAAGAGGATAAGTTTAGATAAGCTAGGTGCTAAGTCTGATAGATGTGTGTTTGTAGGTTACCCTAAGGAGGTTATAGGGTATACCTTTTATGGTCCCAGGGAACATAAAGTCCTTGTTTCCAGGAATGCTCAATTCCTAGAGAAGGATCATATACTTACGAAAGCTAGTGGGAGCAATCTTGAGTTAGTCACTCAAGAAAATCAAGCAGAATGTCAATTGATTATACCTACACTTGTTATACAAGATAGTATAAGCATGGAATAGCCTATTATAATAATGACATTGCGTAGGTCAGCCTCCAATCGCTCCTGAGCGATACGTGTTTCTCATCACTGATGCTAAACATCTCTTCCTTAAGGAAGATGATGAACCTAGGACTTACGAGGAAGCAATGGAAGGCTTAGAATTTGATAAATGGCTTTTAGACATGAGATCATAGATGGACTCCATGTACAAAAATCAAGTTTGGAGCTTGATTGATTCTCTAAGTGGGACTAAGCCCATAGGATGCAAGTGTGTTTTCAAGAAGAAAACCTACATGGATGGTAACATAGTTACCTGTAAAGCAAGGTTGGTTGCAAAAGGGTACACTAAAAAGAAGGCATTGACTATAATGAGACCTTTTCATCAGTGGCCATGCTGAAGTCAATCAGGATACTCCTTACCATCTCCGCTCATTACGATTATGAGATTTGGCAGATGGATGTGAAGATAGCACTCCTTAATGGGAATCTGGACAGAGATGTGTATATGGCACAACCCGAGGGTTTCACATCCAAGGATGGCTCTAAGTTATGCAAGTTGTAGAAGTCCATTTATGGACTTAAGCAAGCATTGAGGAGTTGGAATATTAGGTTCGACGAGACAATTTGAGATATCGATTTTGTATAGAATGCTAGTGAGCCCTGTATATATGAAAAGGTTAGAGGGAGTGCGATCATTTTCCTTGCATTATATGTTGATGACATATTATTAATAGGAAATGATATTCCTTTTGTTTAGACAGTTAAGTCATGGTTGTCAAAGAAGTTCTCCATGAAAGACCTTGGAGAAGAAGCTTTTATACTTGGTATTAAGATTTACCAATATAGATCCAAAAGGCTACTAGGTCTTTTACAAAGTACATACATAGACAAGGTTTTGGCTAGATTTAACCTTAAGCAGTCAAGAAATGGTTATCTCTCAATGTCTTACGAGATTAACCTTTCTAAATCTGAGTGTTAGAGAACACAAGAGGAGAGAGCATGAATGGAATATTCTATGCCTCAGCGGTAGGGTCAATCATGTATGCTATGGTATGCACTCAGCTTGATGTCTCACATGTATTAAGCGTCACGAGAAATTTTTAATCTGACCCAAGTGAGAAGCATTGGATGGTGTTAAAACTATCCTTAAGTACTTACGCATGACTAAGAGTGTATGGAGAAGGTGATCTCACTTTAGAGGGATACACTGATGTGAGTTTTTAGTCTGGCAGGGAAGATTATAAGTCCCAGTCAGGTTATGTGTTTATGTTAAATAGAGGGGCAGTTGTTTGGAAGAGTTTCAAACAGGACACGACTGTTGATTCAACCACAGAATCTGAGTACATAGCTGCTTCAGAAGCGGCTAAGCAAGCTATCTGGCTTAAGAGATTTATAGGTGATCTTAGTGTGGTGTCCAACATTACAAATCCAATAATGGTCTATTACGATAACAATAGGGCTATTGCTCAAGCAAAGGAACCACTATCTCACCTAAGAAATGAATATGTACTTTGAAAGTACCATCTCATTCAAGAGATAGTAGCCAGAAAGGATATAAGCTTAGAATACATCCCAATGGATCAAAATCTAGTGGATGGGCTAACTAAATCATTGATTTAAGTTAAACATGACTAGTATGTTAACGAGTATGGTATAAGGAAAATGGGCAATTAGCTCTAGTGCAAGTGGGAGATTGTTAGAAATGATGTACACCCTAGAGGCAATTAGGGTGATATATCTTTATTAGTTATAATGTACAAACAGTTTCTAATTAATAATAATAATAATAATAATAATAATAATAATAATTAAGGCATCTTTGTTGCTTATCAGCGCTTTCTATTAATTAAGGCATCTTTGTTGCCCAAGGCAGCACTTGCAGGGGCTTGCAGCCGCAAGCCCATGCTTGCGGCTAATTAGCGGGCTTCCCTCATGAAACTCAAGCCACAAGCCCATGCTTGCGGCTAATGAGCTGGCTTCCCTCATGAAAATTACAGGTTAGCCCGCGGGTTACCCTAACCGCGCGGCTGACTCGATAAGCATGGGATGGGTTTATCCCATCCCATTTAGAGTTATAGGGGGAGTCTAACACTCCCCCATTTTCCCCTATATATAGGCTTCAAGCCTCTCATTATTCACACACACCAGAAAAGCTTAAAAGCTAATTTTCTCTCTAATTTCTACTTTCTTCTTCTTTTTGTTGTGCGAGATCCTTCACGAGTTTCTGCAAACAAAATGAAGAATTCTTATTGAAGGTTCTATTTCAAGTGAGCCTTCAGGATTATTTTTGGGTTGATTTTTGGAGTAGATTAGCAGCTGCTATCAATCAACGGGTTCTACCTCTTTGAGGTTTTGGTCGGTGAAGATCCTGTGGATCAATCATAGAGGCTCTCGTAGTTTGGAAGCTTATGCTATCGGAATTAATCAAAGGGAACACCGCTATCAAAAGAGAGATTAAACATGCATTAATTGGTAATGCTTTAATCTTTGAATGCTAGGTTTCTTTCATATGTTTTCTAAACCTAAAAGAATCTATAGACTTTTTAACTTAGATTATATCAATCATGACATGCTTAGGAGATCCGTAGTTTAATTTTAAGGTTTGAAATTCCATCTTGCAATGATTGCATGTTCAATTACTATCTTGATTAACCACTAGTGGGAGGGTAGAAAAAAGTTCCCCTCAAAAAGCAATGTGGGATGGGAATATTCCCATCCCGCACATGGAGCTCCGCGGGGGTCAACTTCCGCGTAGTCGGATTATGCAGGCTGTGCGGTTTCCATAAGGTAATCCCTAATGGGTGTGCCTTGTCCTGCAATTTGAGCTTGCGGGCCGCAATTCGGGGCCCACTCGTAACGGGAAAAATTCATTTGCTCGCATTTGTGTAATTTTCCCAAAATCCCTCCTTAAAACCTTTAATTATTATTTGGTACAACCAATTAATAATTCATCCAATGATTTTGACTTTCTTTATATTCTCGGCATAGACCTAGTCTATTAGTTCTTTACTTAGTCTGATGATTACAAGGTTTTGACTCTAATGACTTTGAGGGGTTATATTCTGAAATGAAGCCAAAAACCTTGTTCCCCACTTTTCTACTAATAAGATAAAAGTTCAAAATACGAACAGGTGTTGTCAATAACACTTATCTAAATAGAAAAATGGTGACCACTACAAGTATATAGTTACGATGTAGTTTTAAAAGATATTGATCCCATAAGGAAGGACCAGCTTTAAAGATCAACAAGAGAAACGGAATAAAGAAAATAAAATAGATTTGATTTTAGTTAGGAGGATTGGGATGATGGATGAATAAATAAATGTATGAAAGATTAGAGAAGATAAAAGTATATAGATTTTCCCTACAAACAAGTATAGTAAATAAAACATGCAAGGTCATCAAAGATATTACATTCACTAGATTAATTTAACGGACTCTGTTTTAACCAATCGTTGATGAGCACCGGGATTGCAACAGCCA
Source organism: Euphorbia schlechtendalii (assembly GCA_949673415.1). Lineage (NCBI taxonomy): Eukaryota > Viridiplantae > Streptophyta > Magnoliopsida > Malpighiales > Euphorbiaceae > Euphorbia > Euphorbia schlechtendalii. The sequence goes on from CATIWQ010151642.1 coordinate 17,173, forward strand.
TGAATGCCTTCTCTAATAGTGACTAGTTGCATCACTCATCGGTCGTCACACAGAACTAGGCAGCCTGAACAGAGGGCTAATGATGTGGTGCCCAATCCAAAATTCAATAGTATAATTTTACCTGGGGGACCATCCTCTTTTGCTGCAATGTTCCTAGTCTCTAACACTATCGCTCCCACCTACTACCAATTCAAGGTAGGGTAAGGCAAACCATAATTCGGTCATACCACAAATGATTTTGGAAATATTCTAAGTCATAAGTGGGCGTTCAGTTCTTCTCAGGGCAACCGGGTTAAACATCTTTTGCACTAAGGGCGTTGGGACCAATAGAGATCAAGCCTTTCTCCAGCTACATTCTATTCATCCAAGGGGTGGCTCAACCTTCAGTTCTAAGTTGGAGCATGCCCAATCAGATGTTTCAGGGTCAGGGGTAGTACAATCAAGGTAGTTGGTATGGCGGTTACTCGGGAACTAGGAATTACATCCTCCAGTAATTAGGGATGGCAGAACTATGGCAGTAGTTCTTGGCTACCCATGGTGGTCACCTTGCACAAGAGCAGATGGGTATGTTCTCAGTGCAATCTATAGTTAGAGATGAGGATACACTTCCAACAACCTTTGCGATGCCTCAGTTCTAGAAATACATAGGCACCACAAACCCTTGCGCCCACTTTGCACATTACTAGAATGTGATGAGGGCCTTTAAATAAGTGATTGCATGATGGATAATCTATTCATACTTACCTTTGTAGTCTCGTTAATGAATGGTACAATCATCTCCCCGATCGACATAGCTTATAATTAGGGGTGTCTATCCCAAGCCATGGTAGATTATGGTTTCAACACCCTTATGGTCACCATGATGCAAAACTTGGAGGTATTGAAACAGAAGCCGGGCGAGAGCTTCAAACCTTACTTTGAATGCTGGATGGCCACACAGGTCATGTTATAGGCTTGGTTGAATTTATCAAAAATGATAGTGAAGCTTATGGATTGCCCCTTGTCAGCTTATAGGAAAAGGCTTGGGTCGGAGACCTTTCACAACTACTAGGAGGTATTCGTTTGGGCAGAGAAGAAAGAGCATTATGATGCTATGGATGAGGTAGTGGAGCAGCCAGTTAGCAAGCACTGGTATGAGAAGAATGAGTCTAATCCTATGCAGGTTAACGCAAAGCAGCCTGTAGTGCAACTAGTGCAGGAAGAAAAAGTAACTGCTATTAGGTTGTTCAAGGAAGAATATCATGGTATCTCCCCTTATATGGCCAACCTCAGGTTTCTATTCACCAAGTTATGAAAGCTCAAGCAGATGGAGAGCTTGAAGAAGCATGTCCCTCCCAAACCCGAGGATAAGAACAACTTCTGCCACTACCATGTGACTGTGGGGCATAAGATGAATAACTGTAAAGAACTACTGAAGGTTATTCAGAAGTTAGTGGATGATAAGATCATTCACAAACCAACCTTTAAACTAAGTACCAAGATAAATCCATTGCCAAATTTTGAGATAAATGTGGGGATGATCAACTCCGGGATAGAGGAGAAAAAGGTGCTGAAATGCATTTCTGAAAGCTTGGGGGAGTTTGTAATGGTAGTCAAAGAGGGAATAGATCCAGGCAATGTGTTAAGGATGCTGGAGGAAGAATAATGCCACCAAGGGTTCGGAGGTAAGATCGGAGTATCTACGGTTGACCTTGCTGGGTTGAAAGTTTTTATCTGCTAGAAACCTACGTCACTTCATCTGTCAGGAGAAGCACCACTCAATTGGGAAGACCAATATGTAATGGTAATCGTATTAGGTACGGACTTAGATGATGTGATAAAAATTCTCGAGTCTCAGTTGAGCAATCCGGAAGTTACAAAATGGGAGGAGATCCCAAGGGCCAGCTTCAATTTGGCTGGCATGTCCGTGTTCGATGGGAATGATACACCGTCTTCCCATCTTTTCAAAATTTACACCTTGTGCCTGGCTCAAGGCTTGTCATTAGATATGATAGCAACACTATTTCCCTGTTCACTAGCAAGAGTGGCGAGCCAGTGGTATGACCTACAATTTGAGCGGATAAAAAGCACGTGGAACTACATTGCTGTAGAATTCCAGTCAGAATTTGCATTCCTAGAACCATCGAAACAAGGTGTGCGAGATCTGCTCACTTGCAAACAAAGGGATGGGGTGCCGCTCACAAGTTATATAAAGCTGTGGATGTTCATTTACATGGTAATGTGTGCAAGACTGACCAAGCAAGCTAGTGTTTGGTTGATGATAGAAGGATTACGCAACTAGTACCCCTACCATATGTCAAGGCTGGCAATCCCAAATTTTGATGAACAGTCGTATCATGCCCACCACCTCAACAGAGAGCGAATAGTAGGACTCTATAATGTTCTTGCAATAGGGTCAGGGACCTACCAATTCAATCTTTGAATTGCTATCAAGGTCTAATCCAGGGGTAAATGCCTTAACTGACAAAGGGAAAAGCATGGAGGAGGATCCACTGGCTGAGGTATTCTCAGTAAAGAGGGCTGAATCCCGAGGGGACATGGTGGAAGTAGATTCTGGGAAAACACCAGTGCGGGTGCCAATCGAATTGGATGCATATGTCCTTAATCCATAAGAAAAAGGAAAACAGATGAGGGGATAGCAGTTGAAGGTGAGACCATCCTGTACGGGAATAAACCTATCAATCTGGATACTTATAAGCTGAAAGTACCATGAGGTCAATCTGATGATGAGTATGAACAATATCCCTGGGTGACTTCTATTGAGATGAGGGTGATCGAAGAAGGGGTACTGAGGGTTACCCGTAGTGGAAGGGTTTTCCGGAGGGAAGAGGCCATACAGCTCAATAACTAATCTTGATGAAATCCACCACATCAGTAGTTGAAATATGCGTTGCGATCGGAGAGGGGATTATTCCCCGATAACTACCAGCCATAACCTTTGATCAGTCAGAGCTACCACAAGAGCTAGGAATACATAATAGGGAACTTTTTATGAAATTGCGAATCTTTAATCGAGCAATCCCTTGCGTAATGGTGGATGATGGTTCGGTCCTGAACCTATGCCCACTTAAAGTCCTACCCCATTTAGGACTACGAGAAGACATGTTGGCCAAGTCCGAGCCATAATTCAGGCTTATGATGATTTTAAGAGGAGAGTGGTCGGGATCTTTGAAGTAGAGGTCACTGCAGGAGGGGTGACCTCCAAAGTCAAGTTCACTATACTAGATATTCTAGTAACATATTCTTTACTACTAGGCCGACCTTAGATCCATGCACTAGGGGTAGTCCCATCTACCCTACACTAAAAGATCAAGCTCATCCATAGTGAGTATATAGTAACTATCGAGGTAGAAGAGGAGTCACTTTTGGCATCCGTTGCATTTGAAGAAAGAGAGGTACAAGGGCTCAGGTTGCCAATGACCATCGAAGAAAAGAAGGAGTGTAGAGCTCTAAAGGGGTACCACTTTTTCCCTGAGAGCTTGAAGGCTCTAATGAAGAAACAAGGTTTTATCCTAGGGAGAGGTCTATGAAAGAACCATCAAGGGATTATCAGAGCCATCGACCATATTTTGGTCATGCCTAACCATAAAATGTATAAGTATAAGAGACCCCTATTCTACAACATTGTGAGCATCTGTGAGGCAGAAGGGAGTAAGGCGTACCTAGGGGAGCCTAAACCATTGTAACTAAATGGGGAAGAGGTCAGAGGACTCGAGATCTTTAACGATGTGTTCGACTTTGTGGCTGGCAAGATGATTGAGCAATATGAAGAGCCTTTTTACTTGAAGAAGAGCTGATTCCTGCCCCAGAGATGATAATAGCTGAGAACGAACAGACCAAACCCCGAGAAGGAGGAGGCACTTGAGGATGCATTCGTGACATTTACAAAGGCCATCAGCAAGTTGATGAAGAAGAAAGGTGATACTCCAGACCGGGTTATATCAAACACTGTCAGACTCTTGATAAAAAAAGCTTACGCATGCCATACTTGAAGCAGAAGCAACTCCTAACACTCCCACAGCAACAACTGAAGACCCTCCGCATGTGGAGGAGGAAAATAGTGATGTAATCTTGAACATTTCTGATGTCTTTGAAAATTTTTTCTATGAGGCCAATGTAATGAAATACAATGATTTTTCTTACTTGTTTGATATTTTACTAGATGGCGCAATGCATTCATATGATCATACGCATAATATCTTTAACATACATGACACGTCATTAAATGAAATTAACTTGGGTACAAATGAATCACCAAAAATGGTGATAATTTCTAATGATTTGACTCCAGATGAAAAAGGAGAGATAATAAATGTACTTAGACATCACGTGGTAGCCTTTGTTTGGTCATACGATGACATGCCCAGGGTGGATAGACAGATCGCGGAGCACCATATCCCAACCGACCCTCGGATAAAACCAATTAAGCAAAAGCTGTGCTGCTTAAGATCTAAATGGATAGAAAAAGTAAAGGTAGAGTTAGCAAAACAGATCGAGGTTAAGTTCTTGGAAGTAGTTGAATACCCGACATGGTTAGCCAATATCGTCCTAGTAGCAAAGAAGGATGGTAAGGTTAGAGTCTGCGTGGATTTTAGGGATCCGAATAGAGCCTCCCCCAAGGATGAATTCCCCTTACCCCACATAGATGTTTTGTTAGGTAGTGCAGCTAGGGCAGCCATGTACTCCTTCATGGATGGATTTTCAGGTTACAACCAGTTCTTAATGGCCATAACGTACAAGTTCAAAACAACTTTCATCACTGAATGGGGTGTCTATTGTTACAAAGTAATTACATTTGGGTTGTAAAATGCTGGGGCAACATACAAGCAAGCCATGATAACCTTGCTCCATGATATGATTCACAAGGAGGTCAAAGTCTACTTAGACGATGTGCTCATCAAATCCAATGCCAGGGAAGAGAACCAAATTGTTTTGGATATATTTCTTACTAGGATTGAAAAGTACAATCTACGCCCGAACCCAAAAAAGTGTATATTTGAGGTAACTTCCAAGAAACTTCTGGGCCACATAGTCAGCCAAAAAGGGAATTAAGATGGATCCTGATAAAAGCTGAGCCATTAGGGAAATGCTTGCACCAAAAACGGAGAAAGAAGTCTGATCATTTCTAGGGTCCCTACAGTACGTCAGCAGATTCATTGCCAGACTCACCACAATCAGCAAATCGATATTTAAGCTGCTAAGAAAAGACAAACCAAAGGTTTGGAATGACCAATGCCAGATTTCTTTTGAGAAAATTAAACAATACTTGATAAACCCACCCATCCTTCGCCCACCAAAACCTGGAAAACCCCTGATCCTATACTTAGCAATTGAGGAATCATCTGTTGGAGCAATGCTTGTGCAAGAACACGAAGATAGGTGTGAGCATGCAGTCTACTACCTGAGTAAGAAATTGCTCAAATACGAATCGCGATACACTTTGGTGGAGAAAATTTGTATAATGATGGTTTAGCTAACAAGGAAGCTACCCTACCACTTTCAATCCTACAGAATACAAGCGATTGCGAAAATTGACCTGATGAAATACCTGTGCCAATCGCCAACTCTCACTGGGAAACTCTCACAATTGTTACTGCTATTATCAAAATTCGACATTGAATACATAACCAAAAAAGTATGAAGGTACAAACGGTCATCGAATTTCTGGCAAATCAACTGCTAGAATCCGATTACTTCGAGGATCTCAAATTCCCTGATAAAAGTCTTCTAAACATGATGGAGTGGATCCCACCTACTTATGTTCTCTAATTAAAGTCTCCTAAACATGATGGAGCGGTGCACGGGACATCCCTGATATTTTTTCCTAACTTACTAAATTTATTTTTCCATCATGTTTTAATTTTTTATAGAAGGAGCATAAATTTTTGCTTCGCATAAACTCAATCAAACAATTAAATCAAAACATATTTACCTCCTAATTCTCTTTAATTTGTCACAGGAAGTAATTCAACATTTTATCAAAATTACGTTTGATCGCATTTGAAAAGGATTCATACACCTCACCTTGACAATTCTGATGATATGGAAAATCGACCAGAAGTCAACTCACAAGGGGCACATAATGACTGCAATCGAAGGAAGAAACACTTGTCTATCAAAATCACACCAACGTAAGAAACAAACAAGTCACCCACATGGGACACCAATCGAGGATTCAGCGTCACCAACCACACTGGTCAGGTATTTTCTCGATCCCTTCGCTCATTTCGTGTGACCATACTAGCTATTTAACCAGCACCGATCACATGAGGGGCAGTTGTGAGCACGGGATTCTGTACCTCCTTGAGCATTCGATGATGTTAGCTTTTTAGAATTTAATCCTTGAATCACATAATTTTTTATTATCCAGAGATTTTCAAATGGTAGTGCTTCTCGTCTCTAATTTTATTTTTAAGGACTTAAATTATTAAAGATAGAGAAAATTAGAATTTAGTAAAAATTAATTAAAAATATATATTTTACAATTAATTAAAATTAAAATATGAAAAACAAAGAAACATATAAAAAAATTGAGAATTCGGCATGGCCAGAGATCTGGCAAGGCAACCTCGCCAGAAGTCTTGCAAGGCAACCTCACTAGAAATTCTAGCGAGCCTCGTCAAAACTCTGGTGAGCCTCGCTAGAGTTTCGGCGAGGGCACACCCCCTCGCCGAAATTTGTTTCCTTTTGGATTTTTCAAGATTTCCCCCTATAAATATCGGAGATTTTTCAGTGTTCTCGACCGAGATATTTTAACAGAAAAATACAAACAAAAAACTCTGATTTTTTACAATATTTCCAAATTAAAAATACTTTTTGATTCGACTATTTTTCAAGCACCAAAAAAATTTAAAGATGACAAGGAACGCCCCTAAGGATCAAGCGGGTATAACGAAGTGGATTCGCTCCGTAAGGGTAAGCCTCTGAATTCCTAGAGTTGCTTTATCCGTGCTTTTTTATGTTTTATTTTATTCTACATATTAACCTAGGAATAATTCTACTTTTTATTATTTTGTAAATATTACTGTAATATTGTTGTTTCTTCTTTTCTGTTTCTTTTAATTATCGAAGATTCATGTTAGAATACCCCTACGTAGGGAATAAAAATTATTCCTTGGATAACTAATTAAAATGAGCAACCAATGTGTCAATAAAAAAGAACCCTTTTATTTCTAAATAAGAACTTTTAATTGCCAATTTTTTCAATTAGAACACACAGCCTCGTCAAAATCAAATCGAACATATGTGCAAATGTTGTGTTATACACTGTGCTAACCTTTGTGGATGCATGTAGATTAGGAATAGATGTATGTTTAGGATTTTTTTTCCTTCGAGTATCGCAATTTCAATTATATTTTTTTAGGAAATGTAATTAATAGATTAGGCAGGCGGTTGCTTCCCCCAAGGTTTTGTAATTTTAATCTTTACTTTTTCATATTTATTTCTCACTTTATGTATGGATTTATCGCTTTCCAAATATGTATGAATATGCATTATAAACTCAAAAATGATATAAGTGCAAATATGCACAATTAAGAAATACGGTTTTCTGTAGATGTAATATAATGTGATACAATAAGAAGTAAGCAACTTATCCCGAAACCGAATCTCTTTGTCTTAGTGGGCCGTCCCCCGGACGTTAAGCCTCAAAGAACTCTAATTCCTAAAAGAGTTAATCTAGGTGGTGACTCTACACTAAGAGACAGGGGATTTGGGTTTGACCAATCTAAAAATGTATCCCACTTTCTCTTTCAAACCTTTCCGGGTCCACGACTCGGTGCATTTTCATTTTCAACAAAAACCCCGATGGACCGCGCTTCTCAATCGCGCGCTCTCAGCCCATGGCATTGCTTGTCATCCACTCACAGCTGGGAAACTTTTTCTTGTTGAATCTCCCATCTTTCCTCATAAAGCACTTGAACTTTTTGGTCAACAATACCATTTGTTCATCCAAATCTTCTTTAGCGCACTCGTTGAATGAATCAACTTTGAAAACAATTACCCTGCTCTCCTTATCCTTTCCCTTGATTTTTATGGAGTCATCATAATATTTCCTCATGGACATTTTCTAGTTAGGAAGGTGCCTATAAGCTCATCAAAGTTATAGGTCTTCAAATCATGAGCCACCTAGATAGCGCTCTTCTTGGTATCCCACTTTCAAGTGATACTTCTTAGAATTTTGTTCACCATCTCCTCCTCGATGAAGTTCTTCCTAAATCTCTTGAGTTTGTTAATGATATTAGTGAACCTGGTATTCATGGATTAAATACCCTCGCTAGTGTTCATCTAGAAAAAATCATACTCCTAGATCATTAAGTTGATCTTGGTTTCTTTTACTTTGTCAATCCCCTCATAGATGACTTCTAACTTCCTCCATCTGTCTTGTGCAGTCTCGCTCCCTGAAACCCTATTAAACTCATACAAGTCTAACACATAATGTGAGTAGTTGATTGTTGTCGCAATCTCCTTGAGAAACTTTAGGTCAACATCATCATAATCATCTGGGTTAACATGAACAAGTTCCCCATTCATAACTATGGTAAGAATTTGGAGTCCAAACTCAGTGGCTAACCATGCTTACATGCTCTATGATTGGATAAAATCTTTCATTTTATTTTTCCAAAATGAATGATGTTGACCATCGAATAGTAGATTCCTAGTAACAGACATTCCTTTTTTAGGGGGTGTCATCTGTCCATGATTGGGTACATAGAAGGGATTATTGTAAGCCATCAGATCGTTATACTCAAGAGTTGTTAATTATTAAGTTGAGTAACTACTCTGATACCACTTATTGCTCCACTTTAGCTTAGATTATCATGTAAAGGGGAGGTGAATTCTGATTGAACTTGTTCTTTTAGGATTTAAAAATCTTTTGCCAAGTTATTTTAATGCATGTTGAGTGAAACATGCTGAGTACAATTTAAGACTAAAATACAAACTACTCATCTTGAGTTTACTTATTGTCTGCAAATTGTGCTGAGTAAAATCTTACTCAGTATAGATCATTTTCAAGAAAATAAGATAGAGAGAAAGATGATGTATGTGTGCAATTAGTGTCAAAGATAAAAGATATAGTTTAAGGAATAAAACTTGAATTTTATCCTAGTTCGGCCCCTAGCCCACCTCTAGTCCTTGAATAACTTTTCCAAGCTTTAATCCACTTGTGATTCCTTCTTTTAACTAGGTGGAGAAGTCTTTGATAATGGGTATGTGATATTATAGCAAGTATCTTTCATGCTAACTACCTCTCAACTCAATTTTAGTACCCTTCTCAAACTAACTCACACAGAATTGAATAAAGTTTATTTTTTTTGCACAGAGAAACTCAACTTATAAATTATTGGTTCCTTTGCAAATGATCAGCTTAGCTAAATTTCTCTCTACAAATAGATTAGAAATGGTTGTTTACTTGATTTTGAATTTCGAATGCCATGATTTTCTTTAGCAAAAGTTTTGCTCTTTAGAAATTTAAGGTGATTAACCATGTTGTAAACTTCTACTCCAGGCTCTATTCATAGTTTTAGAAGTTTGGAAGTAGCCATTGCAAACTTCTTGTCCTGACTTGCTCTTCAAAAGTTCTTCTCTTCATATCCCTGAAATCTATCAGTCTAAAATAGATTTGAGGACATTTAGAGACATCGATTTTGAACGTTGAGGCATGAGATTAATCCATTAATCTATCTCTTGTCATTGACTCTTTTCCTTCAAGCAATTCAGTTGAGAGAGGTGCACGAGATGCAATGTGGCTAGCTGAGATTGGAAGCTTTTGCCGAAGTTGCAGTTGGTGCGACGCTACTGGAAAATGGTGAATGTTAGAAGATACCTTTATGATTTAGCCTTTAGCGAGGATATCCCAACATTTCATACTAACACCTATTGACTATGAGCACCACATAAATATCCCTTTTGTTTTCAGTGCCAATACCTGAAAAGCATCATAAAGGAATAATCTGTCTTCATAGATTCGGTTATAAGAATAGGTATAATGTAGATCAACATCGCAAGAGTTACTCAGGTTACACTAAGAATAACTAAGTAAACCTACTCAACTTATGTTGAGTTATATCGCATAAACTATACCAATAAAGCTACTCAGCTGTTGCTACCCTAAGCCATAACTTAACTAAGCTTATGTCAAGTTGAGTTATTTTCCTTAAAACAAACTCAAGTTAACTTACTTAATTAAGAGCCTAATAAGCTACCTGATTAATTTTACAATCCTAAGTAATTTGTTAATTCCAACACTTAAGTACTGAAGTACTATCCCTCATACTAATTTAAATATCTTTTTAGAGTTTTTCCTTAGAATTAAGAATTGATATAAAAAGATTAAATTAACCCTTTATATTTATTACATTGACTAATTGAGTAATAATAAGTTATCTTCTCTTTAACCATCTTTCCTTATATTTAGTATCTGTAGAATTTCATTCTATCTTAATTATGTGATTATATTAGAATTTTATTGTTATTAATTATTAGAGAGATGAAATAAATCCCTTGAAGATAGCAAAATTAATTTATTATCATTAATATAGATAGATTTGAAAGAGAGACAAATTAAATTTCCTTAAATTACAGAATAAATTGGTTGTTATTAATTAGGGTAGAATTGGAAGAAAGAGGGAAAATCAACAAATGATAATTATTTTGGGAAGAGATGAAAAGGCTAAAAAGACATTGAAATTTGGATGGAGGGAGTATTAACTTGGGTTCAACACCAATATTTAAGGATCCATTAGTAATATCCTACAACATATCCATTTCCACATCAATAATATGTGGAAATCAAGTTTGAAGACACTTGAGACCTACTCAGCAAATTGTCCATGACGTACAACCATGTAACTTTGTTATGTGGATTGATCTAGTTCCATGTTTCCAACATGTGCGCATGTTCATGATCTACTTTACCAAGTGACATAGCAACCACATTGCTATAGATCATCCAATATACAAGTCTTTCATTTAATTTATTTCCATGATTGAAACAAACTTGAGACATCTATGATTATTAGTTATTATATACTCTACTCATATTATAGCACAAGATAAAAATGTAGTAGATTATTGCCTTTATAATGAGACACTATATGAACCAATACCTTGGAGCTAGAGCAAACCAACATTTCTAACAATCTCCTACTTGAACTAGTTCATAGTAAGCATTGCCTTAATCTTTATAGTTATGACCTCAGTATACAAGCTCCATCTATGATAGACTTTTGGCAAGATGGTCAATGACATACTCCTATGTCAACCCCATGTAATGACATGCCACATGACATATTGAACACGTTTTCGAACTTAGTCTCTTTAACTTGTGCATTATCCCCTGTTTTGTTGCAAGAAAAACATCAAGTATGTGTAGGATCCATCCATCCTAACTTACTTTTGAGATTAATAGTCCAAACTCCTCCCATTATAGCATAACATGCTACCATGTACTTAGTTTATAAAGCTCTAAGGTCATTATACAACTTTCACCAATCTCAATAGAACTAGATAACATGTAGTCTTTAGGTATAAACCGATTTGATCAAATCTAAATTTATAGATTTTCATCCTAAAGGTCATTCCCTTGGATCTAATTTATCAACACATATCTACATCCCAACAAAATGTCACGTTTTTCCTAAAGCTCGAATTGCAAAGTATTCACTTAAACTTTTGTGAACTATTTCCAACTAACCCAATCATTAAAATACTATCTCAATACAATGTTTGGACATGTGACCTTGTTTCTGATTAACATCACACACACTTTCATTATCCATAAAAGTATCATTGGATCGCTTCTTGAAAATTCCAAAATTATTTTATCACTTTAACACCTAAAGGTGATGTTGGTCCGAAACAGTTTAGGCTCTGTTCTTTTCAACTGAAACTGAACTTACTGAAATTGAATTGAACTGACTGAAACTGAACATTCTGAAACTAAACTAAAACTTATTATTCTAAAACTAAAATTACTAAAAATTAATTGAATAATTATTATTTATATCAATAATAAAAACATTACCTCGTAACTTTATAATATTATATTTTTGTTTCATTAATTTTATTATGATATTTTGTTGGATCCTTAACTTGTTTTAGTATTAACAAAAATCACACTTTGTAATATTATTTTGGGAAAAATGTAGTTTAATTAAAAAGACTACAAAATGAAAAAAATATTTAAGTTAGTAGTGCGGAATTTTATTGTACAACAATTTGGGAGATGAACCAAAGCAATATTCAATATGTCGATGAGGATAGTGAAAATGAAAACATGGACGAAGATTGAATTAGAAAAATTAACCTAAACATGAATTGTAATATTGTAATATTTCTCAATTATATTGTTAGTAGTGCGGAATTCTATTGTGCAAGAAATTTGGGTGATGAACCACAGTAATATCCAACATGTCGATGAGGGTAGTGAAAATGACAATATGAATGTATATTGAATTAGAAAAATTAATCTTACCATGAATTATAATATAGTAATATTTCTCAATTATACTGTAATGAGTATGCTTTTTAATAGTTTATAACTTAATTATTTTGTCTATTTATTTGTTATCAAACAAAGTTTTCGTTATTAATCATAATAAATAATCAAATTTTAACATATTAGTAATAATATTCTTAAATAATTTTTATTACTTATTTATGATTAATATTTTTTTTATTATATATATATAATTACTTTAATTATATTTACAATAATAAATAAACTAAAACTAAACTGAAATTGAAACTTAATTGAAATTGAACTGAAACTGAACTGAAATTGAAACTTAACTAAAACAGAACGGAACTGAATGGACTATTGAAAAAGTTGAAAAGAACAGAGCCTTAATATAAATAGTACAAGGGGTGAATTCCATACTTGGTTCTTTTTGGATAATATGAAATTTTTTTCCAAGTTCAGTTTTTAGATGCGTGTTGAGTGAAATATGCTGACCTGGGTCTAAAAACTATAATCTGCTTAAATTCGCTGGCACAATTTATCTTCAATCACTGCTGAGTACTTTTCTTAGCTTGGATAGGTTTCTCAAGCAAGACTTATGAAAACAAGAGAAGGATGAATGAGTAAAATGAGATAAGGACAAGTGGCAAAGTTTCGAATGTTAACACCTGAGATTTTATCCTGGTTCAGCCCCTAGCCTACCTCCAATTCCCATATTCCTTTCTAAGCTTTAATCCACTAGTGTTTTCCTTCCTTAAGAGAAGAATCCTTTACAATAGGTAGATATGATTACAGAAATTATCTTCCTTTATAACTGCCACTCAAACACATCTTGGTACCCTTTCCAAATTGTCACTCAGATATTCAATTAGAAATTATCGAGCAGAGGATTTCAACTTATAAGAACGTTGAATCCCTTACAATGCTAAATCTTAAGTGATTACTCTCTATTATAAACTGATTGTAAACTTTGTGTTTTCTTTGATTGCTTGATTTGGAATTTTTGAAAGCTGGGCATATTTGAACATAGATTTAACTCCTTAAGAAATTCGAGGGGATTCACCAAGTTTGAACATCTTCTTTGGTCTTCTATTTATAGTTGAAATTCTTGGAAGTAGCTATTGCAAACTTCTCGTTCTAACATTTTCTTCAATTTCTGTTCTCTTCAAATCTTTTGAATTTGCCCGTTTGAAACAAATTCCATGACGTTTAGAGATAGAGATTTCGAATATTGAAGTGTGAGATTAATCCATTAATCAGAGTGTGTAAAAAACTCATTTCCTTCAAGCAATCCATTTTGATTGAGAGGCACGCGAGATGCAATGTAGAATTCTGAGAATGGTTAACTTGCTAACATTGTAGAGTTGCGCGGAGACTTTGAGAAATGAGGCATATCATAGGATTCCTTTTGTCTTGGAATTTAGTGAGGAATCTCCAACATTCCGTATTGACACATTTTCTTTGTGAGGACCACTTGAATATCTTCTTTAATTTCAGTGCCTTTTCTCCTCAAAAGCATCAAAGGAATATTTCATTCCTTAGAGAAAATGTTAAACGCATTTGTGTCATTTATTTCTCCAAGTGGCAAAAGAACTCATCTTTGCTGAGTCTATATCTTTTAAACTACGTAATACAAGGATGAACTTAGCTTTTCTTACTCTAAGCCATAACTTAATTAATTACCTGGTAAACAGAGTTGTTTTTCCTTAAACAACCTCAAGTTAAGAGTCTACTTAGTACTCAATTAATTTCACTATCATAGATAATTTGTTATTTCCAAAACATTTTAAATACTATGAGGTACTATTAACTTGGGTTCTATAATCTCCCCCATTTTGAAATAGATAAAAAAACTAGGTAGTAGAAGAGATCAATTAAATAGATAATTTAAAGATATAGGGGTACTTAATAGATGATGTAAGACTCCCCCATCCTGAGTGAATCACCTTAGTTAGTGTGGACTCCCCCATACTGAGTGGATTCTCTTCATTCAGCTTAGCTCCCCCATACTTAGAGGAATTTTCTTCGATTTGGGACTTTATCTTACTACAGCTTTTCTTTGAGGTTGGTCTTTGTATTTATTCCTGCATCAATTTATGGTAGAAATAACAAACATACACAGCATATAAGAAGTTTAGAAGCTCTTAACTTAGATAGACCAAAAACTTATAATTTCATTGATAACAAAATTCTTAGTCAGTATACAAATTGTGTTATGAACAAAGTTTACATCCTTAGTCCTATTACAAGCATGACTATCTAATCTTCAGCTATTTGCACAGTTGAGTAGAAGGCTATCCAAAGCTTTTGGGTTACTTTTGTTAACTTGAAGAGTGAGACTAATGCTTGGGCTGATGATGAGTTCGCTTTGGTAGAGATGACTTGTTCAAATTAGCTATTTTGTGAGCATCTTCAGCTACCTTCTCCCCCTTTCATATATGTTCTTTCATGATTTGTTCAAGACAAGCATTGAAGGAGTCTAAAGAAGACTAGAAATCCTTTTGCTTTCTAATATTCAACAGAGAAATCTCTTACTCTAGCATCTCTTTTCCCTTTATAGTGAGGAATTCTTGATCGTTTAGCTAAGTGAGAAGCAAGTGATGGTATCTGGATAAAGGAGAAATTTGGTTGAACCCCTAGTAAGTAAATTGTTGAAAGCATTGCAACAGAGCTTTGAAATCTATAGCAAATAAGGCTATCTTCAACTTGGCTTCCATATCTAGGATTCTTAGGCATATTGATGACATAGATTGATGATATAGATTCCACATTCCTAGGTTATGAAGTCAATATCCCTTGCATCATGAATTCTAGTTGTCACCAGTTAATCCACATTCCTTTGCATATCCTCAATTTTGCCCTTTGATGACATTTAGCTTTTTATGCACTAAGAGACTGTTTTCCAGGTCTAGGGACTCAGTAGGTTCAGGAAAAATCTTGCTGATAATCTCAAAGATTGCCTTTTGTGCCTTCTTGACATATTCGTCTGTGTTGTCATTGACTTCTTTGCAAACTACGTCAAATTTATTAGTACGGGCATCAATGTTCAGCATGGGTTTATTAGCTTTCTTTGCCACATCATCAACAATCTTGATCACCTGGTCAAGCTTCTTATTATAGTTCACCATCAGCTTGGACATACTCTCTAATCGCTTTGCTATGTTGTGATCGATATCCTTGGTGACCTCCACTTCTTTCAGCATATTTTCTATCTTCTTATTCGTGCTCTTCTTTTATTGGCTTATTCTTCACCTAACTTATGAAACTGTGTAGCTTGAGTTACCATTGTAGCATTCAAGCTACTCAACTGCTTAGAAAAAACATCAACACTACCCTTTATCTTTCCTGCTACTGTGTTAGCGAGAGTAGCAGATGTGGGGATAGAGATGATAACTGCACTAAGTTGAGCCGCATAATCTGATAAGCCAATTAAGATTAAGGCCATACTATCCATAAGAATTTTGACACTTTCTTTCACTAAGTGGTTGTGGTTGCAAATCACATAAAAGCTTCGTTGAATTTTTTTGAACTCTTCAAAGTAGATTAATTAAGAGGGAATGCTTGAGTGTTCATCGAACTCAGGTAGCTTGGCCTTAACCTTTACGGGTAGGCTCGTCAACTCTTGAGATAGTACTAATTTTCTTACTACTCCATCCAACTCTGCATCATATTTGAGTATTGGGAATTTCTTCCTCGCCAACTTTCTTATTTGAGCTAAGATGGCTAAATCAGCTATGTCCTCTAGGATTGGCTCATTACTGGAGGGAGGTACTTCACTGGCTGTAAAATTTGCCTTTGTACCTTTCTCGCTTGTTTTCCATGCTCAGCGAAGTTCTCAGCGCATGTCAAAAGATTCCTTTTGTCTTGGAATTTAGTGAGGAATCTCCAACATTCCATACTGACACCTTTTCATTGTGAGAACCACTTGAATATCTTCTTTAATTTTAGCGCATTTCTCCTGAAAAGCTTCAAAGGAATATTCAGTTCCTCACAGAAACAGTTAAACACATTTATGTCATTTATTTCTCTATGTATCAAAAGAACTCAGCTTTTATAAATAAAAGCTAACTCATATTTGCTAAGTCTATATCTTGTAAACTACATAATACTAGGATGAACTTTGCTTTTCTTACTCTAAGTCGTAACTTAATTAATCACCTGGTAAACTGAGTTATTTTTCCTTAAACAGCCTCAAGTAAACTTGATTAATTAAGAGTCTACTTAGTACTCAATTAATTTCACTATCCTAAACAGTTTGTTATTTCCAAAATATTTTAAGTACTATGAGGTACTATTAACTCATGCTAAACAGGTGAGATAATCTAGTTATCAATTATATTATAGTCTATAGATTACATTTCAGCTTTATCAGCTTTTACACCATTAAGCCGATTAAGGATTATTCATATTCTTCTAATGGGTTCAAAGTCTCTTACTCATGCTATATGATAAGAGTCATCATTAATCTTGATAAAGCGTATCCCTCAAGTTTGTGAGTGAACTGTTATGCCTTTTTAGGTTAATTGTGACTTTGCAACTTATCCTTAAGATGCATGAAGTTTAAATGTAAATTTGATTTTTCCTTTTAAGAATTTATGCATCTTGAACTTTCTAATTCAATCACGCTCCCACTACTTTTCTTAAAGACTGACATCTCTTAGAAAACACCTTTGAAAGCCTCAAATACCATGTTTTGGCAAGGTCATAGGTGTAATACCCTTTGGGTTTCAAATGGGTAGTACACAAATAGGCTTAAATTTGTTTTTCTTGTGCCAATCTAACATCACTATTAGGACATAAATTTTCAATCTTATGTCAACAATGTGATTTAGAAATATCACCTTTCAAAATCAGGTGAAATACGTATTAGGCTTTAGCCTATCTATACTTCATATGATGCTCTTTCAATAGCCTCGGTTAGAGTGTGATGTAGTTAACTAGTAGTCAAGAATTATGTCCTTAGTTTGGACTTTAGGAGATCAAAATGAATTATTTTGAGTATACCATATCTAACATGATATTGTTCCTCCCTTTTAATACTCCATCACAATGGTTTTTAAGAGGAGTGAGCTGTAAGTCTATCTCAAATTCTCGCAAATTTAATCAAAGTAGGCTTTTAAATATACTTGGTTTCTTGGTTAAACCAAAAGCCTTGATAATATTATAAATTTATTTCTCAAGTTTATTTTCAAAGTCATTTACTTAATCAAGGTACATGGCTTTAATCTCATTAACCATGCTAAATGAAATTCATCCTTAAGTGTAACCGAGATATCTGCCTATTTCCAATTATCATGCTTCTAGACTCATGTACACTCCCATTATGTGTTGGGTCCATCATGCTAGTTGATCATTCAATGACTTTGTTAACAAGCATATACGCCTAAGGCCTTACATATACTCCTACTCCATCTTAGGCTTGCTAGTCTTTTACCACATCTACAGATTTGTTGAGTAGCTTCTACTTTATTTGAACAAGTATAGAAAGAATCTCACATGATAAAATGCATATAAAACCAAGTGATCCTAAGCTTTATGTATAGAAAACTTATTTAATATGCTTCTTATTGACTCAGCTTAAATAACTCTTGGATATAGACCGGATCAAGCATCTCATGCTTATCTAATTTTTATTTATGTTATAGATCAAATTCATTTTGATATACTCAATGATGAGCTATTCCAAACTTTTAAGTGTAGGAATAATAATTCTTAAATATTTTAGTTCTATTCATTATCAATGAAAAACTCGATATCTAGAAGTACACTTGGCTAAAATAGAAATAAGTTATCACTTAAGTGAATACAAAAATCCCATCCTTTCAGTATAAAAATAATTTATCGGCTATCCTATAGTGACATCCTTTAATCTTAATGACCATTAAAAGAACTCCATTTATGATTTATGATTTCATCTCCTAGGATCCCAACCATCTCTCATCTTAAGTTCCTGTGCATTATCAATGCTAGAACCACATCAAGTAACTATTATTTCATATGTGGAAGAGAGATAATTTCATATATATTATAAATACCTTTATGAAGAACATTTAACACTCTTTATGAAATGTCCCAAATGTTTAATGACATGTTCTTATATTGTTTCCAACCTACTTGTATTTGATATTGATGTCCTTTGGACATAGTATAGACTTAACTTTGTCATGAGACCCTTGACTATTAATGTGAGCATGAGATTCTTGGTCCCTCTCATGAAGCGATGATGAGAAATATTTTCTCTTGCTACTTTTGTTTAAGTGATCTGCTTATGAGACGTTTAGAGGAGATCCTTGGGTCTTTTAAAAGCCAAAACTGTTCAAAACCAAGCCAAAATCAACCCAAAAACCATAAAAAAAAACCCAAAAAGGCTTTAAAAGCCAAACAATTAAAAAAACACGAAAATAAATTTTTTTTAACCAGCCATCTCAGTCGAACCAACCCGGATTAATTCAATTTTTTGGATCGGCCAGGTAGCGGCCCTAAATAGGGCCCCGGTACCAGTACAGGCTTACCTGAGCAGGTCATTCTCGGCCAGAACGATTCTGACCTTTTAGGCCGGTCTCGACCTGCACAGGTAGCCCGAGACTAGTCCTTAATGGGGTTGAGACCAGCCTCATTTTGGACCGGCTCGCGCAATTGGACCGGTCATGACTATTTGGACCGATCCCGACTGACTTGTTGCCCAATTCATAATTTTTGCCCCTTCTACCCTTATTTTATTTTTGTTTATCTAAAAAATACCCATCATTCTTCACTTAATGACTTTTTTTTACCAACCATTATAAAAGTCAAAAATTAGAATTTTCAAAGTAGAACCTTACCTCTTCGGGAAAAATTGTTTAGAGTGAGAAAATTCTAGAGAGAGACTTCGAGATTTTTTTGGGGAAAAGTTGGGAAATTCTCACGCTTTCGTTTTTTGACGCTTTTTCTCCAGAACTCACTCCTCCTTTCGGGTTTGAGTTAGAAACTAAAATTCTAACTCACCCTCTCTAAAATACATACTTTTGTGCCTTTTTCGATAAAATTGACTACAAAAAGTCTTCGGGATCTTTTTCTTCGGTGTTTCTAGCTCCTAAAGTTACAAATTCATGTCGAAGGAGTAAGTTTATGAGTTTTTGGAAAATCTTTGGCATGATTTTTGGTTTTTTTCTGTCATTTTTATATTTTTGGCCTAGTTTTTTTTCCTGCTCTTTATTACTCTTTTAGACCCCACACGACGGGAAATTCATTGTTCCCCGATAACCAACCTCATTTATGCCATGTCTAAATAATAAAATTTGGTAAATCGAGTTTAAAATCAAATATTTTTCTATAAAAGTGCAAGAGGAACCTGAATTCCTCACCTTAAATCTATTTGCACATGATTCACCCTAATCTAAACTATTTGCATGACTAATTGTGTCTTGTTTTGTTAACTAACTATGCCATGATGTTGTGATATATCTCATGCTAACCTTTGTGGATGTAGGTACTCTAGGTTAGATGTATGTTAGGGTTTTATTTTTCCTTTGAGTATCACAATTGTGAATAAAATGTATTTGTCGATCATTTGTATTTAGGACCATTTGTTTATTACCCCATGGTTTGTATTATTATTTACCCTACCTCCCCTTTAAATGGAATCTTCGTATTTAATTTATTTATCGTTTTCTTTATTTTGTTTATCGCTTTATTTATCATTTCCGCATGTGTATGATTAACTCCAACGTAAACCGAAAATGATTAGAAATAAATCGAAATGTCTTAAAGGTGGTTGTTTGCTTGTAATTAAAACTTAAATAATCACAAAGTAGGTAACTCATCCGAACCTAAATCTCTTTACTACGGTATGGTTTAGGGTTAACGGATCTAGGTTTTACCAAATTTCCTATAAGAGCTTATTCGAGTGATGACCCCATTACAATGTAGACGAGAGGTTTAGGCCTCGACTCTTTCAAATATTTTCTTTTCTCATTTAACTTTTCATAAAACCTCCTCACCCCATGTCACGAGGCTGAAGCCTTGCGGCGATCGTGTGGATCTAAAAAACATCATCCGCTCATAATGGCAACTCCGCTAGGGATCATTTTTTTCTTTTTTAAACTTATAAGTTTAAAAGACTTTGATGAGCATTGAAAAGTCATTAGATGAGTTTGTTCCACCTTTAATACATTTCAAACAAAATCATATTCATTAAACAGATTAGCCTTAAGGTTAGGGAGCCCTATTTTCTCCAGGAAGCCATGAAAGTATCACTTGTGACCTCATGGGGATCAAGGATACCTAGTTCGTGGATCACTTGTTGCCATATCGCATGATCCTCCCTCATTTGCACCTATTTGGGGAGAGGCGTGTAGTGTATCAGAGTGTAACAAGAACCTTCTACATCAGTAACCTTGCGACCAAACTCATATAGCTTAGTTGTAGTAACTTCCCTTATGTATAGAAAAACGTCTCTATATGTATTATGCAGGTTCACTCCTTGACGTCCTCGTGGTGTTAAGATGATCCAAGCTTAGATTTAGAAGCTGAAACCTTTATTTCATGGGAGGCATATGGTTGGAAGAAGTGTATATATTGCATGCATGTCATGATATGTGTTTAATCGCTTTTCCATCCCTTACATATGCAGATAAAACAACATCTCACATCATGTATATCATACTAACCACATTCTTTTGTGTAGACACTAACTTTGCCACACACTCATTCTTTTATTAGTTTAAGGTTTTAGAGCGCTCATGAAGTACCCTGACATCACTTATAAACCTAAAAACATGATGATATACCCCAACGGTATTTGTTTGTCATAAAAATGTTCAAGGTCGTCTTTCTTTAAGGGACGAATCAACATGTCATATCCCAACATTTACAATGCCCAATAGACATCTGACACTCTGCCCAATTTGAGTTAAGTACTCAACTCATTCATTTCGCCACATTGGTGATACCTAATAAACATCAACATTAATGTATTCATTCAATCACTCATTTATCATTAGGGTATAACACATTATCTTACCCAAAAATAAAAGTCCTAATTTAGTTGTGATATAAGGATGTCATCGTGGTTAGGCTTACCACTCTTTATCCTCTTGTTTCAAGGTAAACAAGTTCATCTCATTTGTTCCATTCTAACTCATTCTTTTGGGAGACCACATTGATCTCTTGATCTCTAATAAACTAGGTAGGGTCACGACATTCACTTCATGAGCATTTGACAAATCTTCTAGGAATCATAAATTTATAAGCATCAACATATGCATAATCTAATTCCTCTTATTTGAAAATCAAAGTGGGTGCGTCCTAAGGAGCATCTTTTTCAATTAAGTTTCATTCAAGAAGATAGTTTGTTTTTTTCTACAAGTGAGGGGTTAGTGTCAAGAATTGATGAAGCAGTCTATTTTTTACAATTCAGCACCATGGTTAATCCATTTGAGAATGAACAACCACCAAACTCTATCGAACCCAATCAAGGGGGAGGTCTTCTACCCAACAATGGGATGGAGTCTAATGCTGTTATGACTAGGATGCTCACTAGTTCACAATTCCATACAATACTTCAAGCTTTTATGAGGGAAATTCTCACCGAGGAGAGAAACTTTGACCAGATTTTCGAATCCAAGCTCTCTCTGGCTAATGGGTCTCATCCCACTACTATTCAAGGGCCTACTCCATCTTTATAGGATGAATCCCTCTATCTTCTAGTATAGTGAGCCTGGGCGAGCCTCACCTAATACCTTCTTACAAGGGGTCTCCGGATCTACTATCAGGCTAAATGTCAGCCCTTTCGCAAGTTCTTCACTTACCTTCTTTGGTACAGGATCTCAACCACTCTTCTTTGCCATCAATGCATAATCATCTCGAGGGTTCGCTTCTCAGCCCTTATCATTGCCCATTCAAGGGGAGTCTTAGATTCAAAATTCCTACACTAAACCAACTACTTTCGAGTTTAGAGTTTTCAACAACCCTAGATTTAGTCGTAGTTCTTAATGTCTCTTAGGGGCACTAATCATGTCCAGCCACCTATTTATAGGCCTGCCACTATCGAAGTTCCTAACTATGATAAATTTACTTAAGGGGTTGTGGACTCTCCCTTGAATTGGAAGGTTTATGGCAGTAATTCTTGGCTTCTCAGGTTAGTCCTCTACAATCCTATCCTCGGTTGGCTATTATTCATAGAGACAAAGACTAAGTCCCAAACAACTTTGTGATGCCCGAGCTAGTTCATTACAAGGGTGGGGGCGATCCTCACTCACATATTAAGAACTATCAGACTGTTATGAGAGCTCATAATTTAAGTGACAAGATTCTTGCCTAAATTTTCATAACCACCTTGGGGGTTCCGGCCAATGAGTGGTTTAACAAATTGCCCGATGAAATATCAAGTAATTGGTTACGCTTGTTTGAAGCATTCATTGAGCAATATGGCTTTAATAGCAAGATGAAGACTATAATCCAAAATCTCAAGGATGTGACGCAAAGGCCCAATGAAACTTTCTAATCAAACTCATTGATAATCTCAAACCTTTTCCCCTCCAAAGTTGGATGAGAGCAAGAATTTCTCCACATATCACATAGCTCAGGGCCACCACACTAATTATTGGAAGCTCCTTCTTCATGATATTTAGAATTAGTTGCGAAGAAAAAGATCCATCCCCTAGCTTTGAAGAAAAGTACCAAGTTTAACCCCTACCCTAATTCAACAATAAGGTGGGGATGATTAATTTAGGTATGAGCCTTAAGTACATTTTTCGCTATCTTAAAAGGGCAAGGGAGGAAGAAGTGTAACAAGTAATGATGGTGGGGATAGGCTTGCCCCCCAATTATGTCCTCTAAGCATTAGAAGACAAAGCAAGGTCTATGGTTGGCCAAACTCCGCCAAAGTCTCATGAGCCAAGTTTTAGTTTGGTTGAGATTCCAATTTACAAAGGGAAGGGATCTCTTACCTTACACATTATCCGATTTAAGGTTATTCTTAAAGTTCAAGGCCTTTCTAATTCGGCACTACCAACACTATTCCCCTGCTCATTAGATGGAATGGCTTCAAAATGGTACATGACCTTGCTTGGTGGTATGGGGAAAAATTGGGAGGCACTATCCCGGGAGTTTCGCATTCAATTTGTCTATAATGAGAAGCCAAGAATCGATATATAAGATCTCCATGCTTGTTGATAGAGGCATGGCGAATCTTTTAACTCTTACTACCAAAGATGGATGGCTCTGAAGGTAGTACTCCACCAAGGAATGGGTTTAAAAATTGATGGCATGCTTCCGGAATATTACGGTATCTATAGGTTGAGAACTTTGAGAGCTATATGGATATTTTTGAGATGTATGAGAAACTCGAGCATAGTAACAAGGAAAGGCCTTAAAGGGTGAATGCAGTCGGGATGGGCCTTCCCTCGATCTTTATTTTTGATATGCTCCTGTATTCTAATCCGGGTTGAATTCTCTAGCCCAGGGGTTGATGATTGAAGAAGAGCCTATGATTGAGATCCTGAGTGGGGAAGAATCTATTGATGTGATTGAAGGTGATCGACTTACCTCGATTGATATTGATAGTTATGATTTGAAGTCTAGTAAGAAGAAGGCTGTTGCGGTCAAAGAAGTGAGCATGGTGAGTCTAAGACCCATTAATATTGACATATACAAACTCAAGGATGTCTTCATGCATTTATTTCCACACATAATATATTTAGCATTAACGATATCTCTTTACATGGAATTAATTTAGGTATAAGAGAATCACCTAAAATGATAACTATATCCAATTATTTAAACCATATTAAAAAAAGAGAGATTGAAAATGTGTTTAGGTGTCATGTGAGCACTTTAGCCTAGTCCTAAGAAGATATGCCTGGCGTCAATAGTGAGATCATCAAACATCGTATTCCAACTGATCCAAAGTTCATACTAATAAAGTAAAAATTACATCGACTACATCTAGAATGGGAGGATAAGGTTAAGGTAGAAGTAGCAAAGTAGCTAGAGGAAAATTTCTTTGAAGTTGTTGAGCATCTGAAATGGCTTACAAGCATTGTTCCCATGGCTAAGAAGGATGGGAAAGTGAGGGTCTTTGTGGACTGTGTGGATCTGAATAAAGCATCACCACAGGATAACTTCTCTTTGCCCCATATCGATGTATTAGTGGATAACATTGCAAGGGCCGCAATGTACTCCTTCATGGATGAGTTTTCAAGCTACAACTAGATTCTCATGGATATTGTAGACAAAGTCAAAATGGCTTTCATAACTGAATGGGGGTTTCTACAACTATAAAGTCATGCCATTTAGTTTGAAAAATGCTGGCACATCTTACCAACGAGTTGTGATGGTTTTGCTCCATGATATGATTCACAAGGAAGTCAAAGAATATGTGGATGACATGCTTTTAAAATACTCAACTAGAGAAGAGCATCCTGAGTAGTTAGAATGCTTCCTCATAAGGATAGAGAAGTATAATAAACCCCTCTACTCAAAGAAATTCGTTTTTGGTGTGACATATGGTAAGGGGGATTGAGATGGATTCAGATAAGATAAAGGTTATCCGCAATATGTTAGCTCCCATGACAGAAAAGGAAGTGCGATCATTTCTCATATCCCTTCCGTACATTAGTCGCTTCATAGCCTGATTGATTACCATTTGCGAGCCAATATTCAAACTTCTGAGAAAGCAGTAGCCGGTCATCTGGAATGAGCAGTGTCAATTAGCTCTTGATAGGATCAAAACTTATTTGATCAATCTACCAATTCTGAAGCCCCGAGCTCCTAGCAAGCCTCTCATTCTATATCTAGATATCGAAGAGTGTTCAGTGGGGGCAATGTTTATCCAAGTGTAAGAAGATAAGCGAGAGCATCTTGCGTATTACTGAGAAAGAAGCTTCTTGAGTATGAAAGCCGAAACTTGATTGTTAAGAAGACTTGTGTGACAATGGTCTGACTCACTAAGAAGCTTAGGCACTACTTCTAGTCATACCGAATCCAAGCAGTGGCTAAGATTGATCAAATGAAGTATCTATGCCAATCCCCGACTCTAGTCAACAAGCTTTCCCACTAGTTGCTTCTCTTCTTAGAGTTTAATATTGAGTACTTCACGAAGAAGGTGATTAAGGGTCAAGTAATCGCTGAATTCCTCACCAATCAAGCCCCTAACTCTAACTATGTGGAGAACTTAGATTTTTTTGATGAGTAGCTAGTGATAGCAGAGTCCTTAAATGAAGAGTGGAGAATGTTCTTTGACAGAGTTATGAATCATGAAGGGGCAGGTCTTAGGGTTGTCCTGGTAATGCTACAGAATGAAGTCATCCCGCTCTCTAAGCACCTTGAATTTCCCATAACTAATAATGGAGCAAAATATGAGGTGTGCCTCTTTGGTATGCAAACTTTGAGAAATGCTAGGGCAATGGAAGTCACCATCAATGGTGATTATGCATTAGTCATTTGGTAAGTTGTTAGTGATTAGGTAATCAAGGAGGAGCCACTTTGACCTTATCTAGATGCATTATGGGAAATGGCTGTGATATTCAAGAAGTGTTTGTTTTGGCATGTCCCTCAAGATGAGAATCAAATTGTAGATTCCTTAGCAACTTTGGTCTCTATGTGTGAAGGTTTGCAAACCAAACCCATCAAGCCCTTGATTCTTCAATCATCTAAAGATCCATTCTATTATCGTGCCATCTCGGCCACCATCAACATAGATGTGAATTGTTGGTATTAGGACATAGTCTGACTGATTCAAGTTGGGGATTTCCCTCTAGGGGTAACAAACACAAAACAGTTATCTTTGCATCGGGTGGCTGGTTAGTGTAGAATTGTGGGGATGATCACTTTAAACGCACTAGCGATAACTTACTTCTGTGTTGTCTTTCGAAAAAGGAAGATTCTGTGGTCATGAATAATATGCATGGGGGAGACTATAGCCTTCGTGAAGGGTTTAGCCTTAGTAAGGTTATTTTTGGATTACCATGATAGCCGATTACATCTTCGAGGTGAAGAATTACCAAGAATGCCAGATATACAGCGACATTAGTTGTTTGCCTCCATTTGATCTACACAATCTTTCAACTCCTTGGTCATTCTCGATGTGGGGGACTGATATTATTGGTGAGATCCAACCCTCTTTGACAAATGGGCATCAGTACATCATTGTGGCGGTTGACTACTTCTCCAAGTGGGTAGAGGCCGAATCTTTCACCAACAAAATGAACAAGAAGATGGCCAAGTTCATCAGAAAAACATATCTTTACAAGCTACGCGATGCCTCACTACATTGTATCCGATAATGGGGTTCAATTCCAAGGGGTAACGACCGATCTGATTGAAAAATCTAGCATTGAGCATCATTGCTCTTCTCCTTGTAGACCTCAAGCCAATGGGGTAATGGAAGCAACGAACAAGTCTATCAAGAAAATTTTATCCAAAATGGTAACCACTTATCATGATTCGGTAGATAAGCTTGCGTTTATGCTTTGGGGATATAGGACCAGTGTTACAGACCAAACTCCCTTTTCCCTAGTCTACGAGATGGAAGTAATTTTCCCGGTGGAAACTAAGATCAGATCCTTAAGGGTAGCCATGAAAGCGAGATTGAAAGAGTTAGATTGGGAAAAGGCAAGATTTGAGCAGTTGCATATAATCGATGAACATCACTTAAAAGCCCTTGATTACTTGCAAATGTATCAACAACGCATGGCAAGATCTTACAACAGCAAAGTCAAGTATCAAAGGCAGCCCTTGAAAGTGGGGGACTTGGTCTTAAAGCAACTGAAGCCTTCCAATGTCGATGTTAGGGTGAAGTTTAGGCCCAACTAGGAAGGCCCGTTCATGTTCATGAAAACCTTAGCAAAGGAGCATTCAAAGTAATGCACTTGGGTGGCAATGAGTTTGCGAACTAATCAATCAGGATAGGCTAAAGCGCTATCATGTTTAGGAAAAGCAGCACTTGTAATAAAATATTTATTTAGCAAGCTCATCAACTATCTTTTTTCATACAGTTGAGAAAAAATTAGGGTATTCTTTTGCAAATTAGTCTGTTAAAGTGAACACCCGAAAAGGGAGCTTTGGGCAAAAATTAGAAAAAAGAGTGAGAACAGGTTGACATCAAACTTCAAACTGAAAGGCTTTTTGGCAGTAGGGGTTAAATTACTTGATGTCTTGTATCATAAACTTTTGTACCCCAATTGATACCATTTAAGGAAAATATCATTTCTTGCTGAATTATTATGAGTGTATTTATTTTTGAATGCTCGTATGCCGTAATGTCTGAACAATGCAAGTAACCCTTTTTGTTAGTTAATCTATAGCAATTTGAGTTGATTGTTACCTACATTCCAATGCATAATAAAGCTTAATCAATTTGCATCATAATAAAAGCATAGATAGAGACAAGTCATCTTTGGTCTCCTTGTTGTATCAGCAAGGATCAACAGTTTCCTCTTCTCGTCTATCTTTCTCCTTGGCACTCTCATGCTGCAAAGTAGCCTCATCATGCTTGTCTAGGTCAGTGAGTCCTCAAAATTCATCTAGCAATCACTGGTAGCTATTAGTTCAAGAACTTTTGTGCGATAGAGTGCAAGAT
Organism: Euphorbia schlechtendalii; assembly: GCA_949673415.1. Classification (NCBI taxonomy): domain Eukaryota; kingdom Viridiplantae; phylum Streptophyta; class Magnoliopsida; order Malpighiales; family Euphorbiaceae; genus Euphorbia; species Euphorbia schlechtendalii. The sequence continues at coordinate 45,192 of CATIWQ010151642.1, forward strand.
TGTCATCAGCAAAATAAGGCTTTTGTAAAAAGTAATTTTTAAATAAACTCATAAAATACTATGGAGTTCCAAAACAAAAGATGTATATGTACAAACTACATCATCAAAACAATAAGAAATAAAGCAAAGGAGGATCCAAGCTACTACAACCAATACTGGCTCACATAATCTCTGTCGTTGCTGCTACCACGGCTATCAGCGGTTACCTCATCCTCATAGCCATCACCAGTCCTCTCACTCTCGTAGCCATCAGCAGCCTCCTTTCCCTCATCATCCTTGGTGCTCTCGCTCTCCTCTCTGTGTTCGGGGTAAGAAGTGGAATTCAGGGCATCTCTCCAAGAAAGAGTAAGGACATGCTCTTACCTCTTCCAAGGGGTCTAATAGAGTATGTCTTGTGGCTAGTGTCGACACCGTCACCTCTCCTATGCTCGAGATGAGTTCTCAGCCTCTGGTACTCAAAGTGAGTCTTTAGCCCCTATGCTCTATCTCTGGTGGGCCTAATAAAGTCGGTGTCATGGCTAGTACCAACACCATCACCTTTACGATAGTGGAAGTGGGTCCCCGGCCTTCGCTGATCGAAATAAGTCCTCGGTCTCTGCTCTTTGTCATCAAGCCTCATCATCCACGCCATCTTGGCCTCAAGCCTAGATAGAGCCTCTTGAGAATCCTAAAGCCTCTCATGCAGTACCTCTCAGGATGCCTAACAAGCTACTAATCGATCTCGCATCGTGACCACCTCAACCTCACCCCTCTTGGCTCAATCGCGCTCCATGTCTAAAAATGTTTGCAAGAGGAATCAATAAATCAAAACGTACATATGTACATGTCCGAGGACTAACCTAGATACATTTGCACATACATATTCGTACATCATTACTATCGTGTAGAAAATTACTTGCATACATAAATAAATCTTGAATGCAAGACTTACCATGGCGAGTATATCCCATGCTATAATAAGATCTCGAACTGAGAAGAGCCCGTGAACTAATCACTCCACCTTAGCAGTAGGTACATGCTTAATAAATGTATAAGTATCAGATCGGATATCGTGTTCACAAGTAGACTCTAAAAGGTAAAATCTAAGAAATGGTAACTCCAAGGAAGCCAAATCTCCCCAGCAGTCAAAGCTAGATTCGCGCAAGGGGAAAATTCAACCTTTTCAAAGGCGCCTCGCAACATTTTCAGAACATGCTGAATATACTCAACTCAATTTTCTCTTCGTTTTAACTCTTGATTGAAGGGGAAAATATTTTGTTTCCAAAACATTAATCAAGGAGTTAAAATGCATTTATGAACAATACTAACTCCGAAACAACTCTATTGAATTTCAAGGGTTTCCAAACCAAACTCATAATTTCCAGGAGATTTTGGAAATGGGAAAAACTCCATGTTGGGGTTTCAAGGAGCACGATGGTCTTCCATGCTCCAGCATCAACTTCAGCACTTCTCATTTCCTGGTGAATTTCGTAAGATCGAAAAACAACATGTTGGGGTTTCAAAGAGCATGATGGCCTTCCGTGTTCCAGCATTAACTTCACCACTCTTTATTTCCAAGTGAATTCTATAAGATCATAAAATACCATGTTGAGGATATTCAAAGAGCATCGAGGTCGTCCATGTTCTGAGGATAACTTCGGCACTTACTTTCAACATAATCTATCTTCGAAGGTAACTAGGCACTAAAAACCTAGAAGTTAACCTCGTCAACTAGGCACTAAAAACTTGGGAAACAATCAACCTATATTGGAAGGCAACTAGGCACTAAAAACCTAAAAGTCAACCTTGTCAACTAGGAACTAAAAACTTAGAAGAAAACTTAACCTATGTTGGAAGGAAACTAGGCGTTAAAAACTTAGAAGTAAACCTTGTTGACTAGGCACTAAAAACATGGAAGATGACTCTACCTATCTTGGAAGGCAACTAGGCACTATAAACCTGGAAGTCAACCTTGTCAACTAAGGCACTAAAAATCTAGAAGATGACTCGACCTATCTTGGAAGGTAACGAGGCACTAAAAACTTGGATGTCAACCTGGTAAACTAGGCACTAAAAACATAGAAGTCAACCTTGTCAGCTAGGCACTTAAAACCTAGAAGATAACTCAAACAACCTTAGGAAGGAAATTGGGTACTTTAATCTTGGAAATCAATCTTATCAGCTAGGCTCTTTAATCTTGGAAGGTAACTCATACACCCTCGGGAAGGCAACTGGGTACTTTAATCCTGGAAGTCAACCTCATCAACTAGGCTCTTTAATCTTGGAAGATAACTCAAACGAATTGGGGAAGGCAACTGGTGCTTTAATCCTTGAAGTCAACCTCGTTAACTAGGCTCTTTAATCTAGGAAGACAACTCAAATAACCCCGAGAAGGCAAATGGGTACTTTAATCTTGGAAGTCAACCTCGTTAACTAGGATCTTCAATCCTAAAAGATAACTCAAGCAACCTCGGGAAAGAAACTAGGCTCTTTAATCTTGGAAGTCAACCTCATCATCTAGGCTCTTAGATATTGGAAGGAAACCTAAGTACTTCAGAAAGATGATTGGGCACTTTAATCCTAGAAGTCAACCTCATCAAGGTTTTAGGAGCACGACGGTCTTCTGTGTTTTGACGTTAACTTTGATAAAGTCATGCTGACTTAGGTATGAATTCTATCCCTTACTTTCTTCGTGTAGCCATTCCGACTTATGTTAATAGTGACCACACAAGGGGCAGCCAATGATTAGGGGGATTCTTGATCCCTCTCTTGAAGTGATGATGATAAATATTTTCACTTGCCTCTATTAGTTTAATGATTCGCTTTGAGGTTACGAAACATTTGGAGGAGATCATTGGGTCTTTTAAACTCCAAAATTGTTCAAAATCAAGTTAAAATCAACCCAAAAACCATAAAAAAAATCTCAAAAAAAGCATTAAAATAAAATAAAATTAAAAAATAGGGAAATAAAAATAACATATTTTTAACCAACAGTTCCGCTCTAACCGGCCCTGACCAGTTAGATTTTTCAAACCGGCCTGGTTCGGGTCGGTCTCGGCTTGCACAGGTAGCTCAAGACTGGCCTCATTTTGGATTGGGATCGGCTCACCTAATTGGGCTAGTTAGGACCGATCCTGACTGACTTGTTGTCCAATTCATAATTTTTTACCTCTTTTGCCCTAATTTTATTTTTATTTGTCTCTTCCTTCTTCGCTTAATGACTTTTTTACCGACCATTGTAAAAGTAAAAAATTAGTAGTTTGAAAGGAGAACCTTACCTCTTCGGGAAAAATTTTTTAGAGTGAGAAAATTCTTAAGAGAGACTTAGGGATTTTTTTAGAATAAGTTAGGAAATTCTCACACTTTCGTTTTCCAATGCTTTTTCTCCGAAACTCCGTCCTCCTTTCGGGTTTGAGTTAGAAACTTAAAATCTAACCCCCATGTTTTCTATTCCCCTTACTAAAAAACCTACTCTTCTGCCCTTTTTCAACCTAATCGACTATAAAAAACTTCAAGATCTCATTATATGGCGTTTATGGCCCTTAAAGTTGCTGATTCATGTCTGAGGGGTAAGATTTTGAGCTTTTGGAGACTCTTTGGCTTGATTTTGTGTTTTATTTTCTATCATTTTTGTATTTGGGACGTAGTGTATTTATTTTCCTACTCTTTATTACTGTCTTAGATCCCACACGATGAGAAATCAATTTTCTCCCGATAACCAACCTCATGTATGCCATGTTTAATTCTAAACAATAAAATTTTGTAAATGGAGTTTAAAAACAATTATTTTTCAATAAAAGCGTGCGAGGAACCCGAATTTCCCACTTTTAAATCTATTAGCACATGATTCACCCTAATCTAAACTATTTTCATGACTAATAACATCTTTTTTGGTTAACTAACTATGCCATGATGTTATGATATATCTCGTGCTAACCTTTGTGTATTTAGGTAGTCTTGGTTAGATGCATGTTAGGGTTTTATTTTCCTTTCGGGTATCACAATTGTAAATAATATATATTTGTAGATCATTTGTATTTTGGACCATTTGTATATTACCCCATAGTTTGTATTATTATTTATCCTACCCCCTTCAGGTTAGAAGCCTCGTTTTTACTTTATTTGTCGCTTTATTTGTTTTTTTTATACTTTTTGCATGTGTATGATTAACTCCAACGTAAACAAAAAATGATTAGAAATAAATCAAAATGTTTTAAAGGTGGTTGTTTGCTTGTAATTAAAATTTAAATAATGGCAAAGTAGGTAACTCATCAAGATCCAAATCTCTTTATTACGACGCAGTTTAGGCTTACGGATCTAGGTTTTAACTAATTTTTCCTCAAGAGTTGATCCGTGCAGCGACTCCGTAACAATGTAGGCGAGAGTTTTAGGCCTTGAGTCTTTCAAACTTTTCTTTTCTTGTTTAGTTTTTCATAAAATCCCCATGCCCCATACCACGGGCCGGCACATCGTGGCGACCGCACGGATCTCAATAACATCGTCCGCTCACAATTAATGTCTCATTTGTGCCCTTATGTTGAAACGTTCATCAACCATCAACTTTAGTTGAGTCTTATTGACCGAACCCTTGGCTAGTTAAAGAAACTATTGTAGCTTACCATGATCATACTCATCTATAGCATGTGGGTCATGATGAATCAGTTATAGGATTCAAGTAAGAAGGTCAAGATAGCTCTAACTATTAACTCTCATAATAATACACTAATATGAACCAAACTCTTAGTGAGTCTCTTCATATTTTATACATCAGTATTCATAGATATTATAGTTTATCTTATAAGATTGAAATTCCTTAGTGATCAAGAATCTCTCTTGATAAAGTTTCTAATGAGACTTTTCCATAGCATAGGCTTGTATCTACTCTAACTTTTGCACAATTTAGGAACCATTATAGCCAACACAAGAAGTTTCGCATCCCACATTTCCCTTTCATATTTACATTTTACCCAACTTGAGTCGATATGATCTCTTCCACTGGGTTTTGGCTTATCTACTAAAATTCCTTTAATTCATTTCTTAAAACAAATCATGAGCCCAATCAAAAAAGTATTGCCTAGATAGCCAATCCATTTCAAGGGTATCATAGTTAGAATGTTTGGTTGTTAGTGTTGCTGAATTTAGTTTGTTATTCTACCCAAAATAATCAATACAAAGTTGAAAATAAAGGTTTCTAAAGCCATTAAACCAATTAAATAATCCTAATTAATTTATGTTTATGATTTTATTAGCTTTCTTCAAAATCCACAACCCTCCAATAATGAGTCAGACTAAGCCCGAATGTAGAACCCATTAATGAATGTCTGGTAGGATAGACTTTCTAATCATTTTCTCGAAAGGACTCTTGGTTGATGGGCGTATTGGTACTTTACCCCATCTGTGTTCTTGGGCCTAACTGAGTTCGAACAAAAACTCGTTGAATCAAACCGCTATTCAAAATGTTAGCTATAATCCTAACCCTCAATGGCCCACTAAGGGATATAATATGCCATGCTCAGCATGTTGCACATTAGGTTCTAGTGTATGGAAGAGGTGTGAATCTAGGGTACACTTTAAATGACTCAATATTTAATGGATTATAAATATTGTCAGCTCATATAATGAATCGGGTCCATGTAATTATTTTTTATTTTATGTGATAATTCGGAAAATAATTCCTAGTCAACATAAAGTTTCGAGTAATTCTATACAAGCAATATATCTGTTATATTTAGAATACAACTCTATCTTATTAAAGGGATATTATCAAATCAAGTAATACAATCCTTATGCGACTATAATTCCCAATCCTTAATCTATTTAGGACCATTTAAATGCCTATGTAAGGGCCTCAATACCTCAAAAGTACAATATATTATTCTATTTCTCTGCTGCCTCATCTTTTATATCAATGTTGAATTAAGCATCGGAGAGGCTAAGTCGTTCACATGGCTAACTCCTCTAATCTTGTTTTGTTTTGCAGGTATACAATTCGGCCAAGAAAACACACAACTCAAGTCCGAAGATTGGAGCGTAGATCCAATTTTTATTTCCAATCTTTTAGTGGTGCGGTGAGCGTGGACTGAAGTTACTCATCCAGATGAGAACTTCAATCTGAACACAATTCAGCGAAATATATATAAGTTCTCTTAACCCGATTACGGTAGATTAAAGAAAACAAGTTTAATCGTGGATTCATCGGTTATTTGTTGGATTTCCACGAATGATTAATTGACTTCCATGTTTCAATTTGCGATATTCCTTTATTGTTTGGCCCAGATCAAACAATCGAAAGTCAACAAGCTTAATTTATTAAGTTGTTGCAATAGAATAGTTTGGAGCAAATTTGTCGTGCAAAAATCAAAATTTATGCATTCAGTTCATGGGGGTATCAAGGCTATACCTAATTATTCTATTAATTAGCCATTATTAGCATCTTTGTTTTACAGCTTGTCCATTAAATTGTTTGGGTTTGATATAGTGATCCAGCCATTCAAGTTATAGACCAATTAGCTTATGAATCAGAAGTTAATCATATAAGGAAGCTCATAATTGCTTTGAATTCTTCGCACTCATCTTAATATTCTCTCTTGGCCAATAATTTGTAGTAAAGGAGCAACAAAAATTGAGATAAGTACATTTTCGTTAATTGTATTGATCATAAACTACAACATATATATGAAATCGTTAGATACGCCTCTCCAAGTCGTACTAACAGGGCCGCCTTACAGTAGAATCCAAGTAGACAATTTCCTAGGGTCTCATAAAATTAAAGGCCTCTATATTGTTACCCTTCATAGTTTAACATTATATTTTTCTTTTTTTATAAAGAAAACATTAACATACATTATAAATTAACTAACTAATTAGGTATAATCATAACAATATAATATTTTTTAATCTGCAATATTTTGTTTAAAAAAATTGAGTTTATTTAACCTCAATTATATAGTTTTTATTCATTAATTGAAATTTTATTTGCAAAATTTATGTCTAAGTATAGTAACATAACTTCTTAATCACATCTTTACTTTCATATTCTAGCTTAGGGCCTTAAAATTCGTAAAACCGACTCTGCGTACCAAGCCATGGCCTCATGATAGAAACACAAAATAATAAGTATTATCATCTTACATATTCGTTTTTTGAATATTCTGTTGAACTAATTGTTTATAAATCATAGTTCGTTTTGTTGGAGGATGAAAATTTGATCTGTTGACAATAGTTCATCCACAAAGCAATTAACAGCTATGGGTTAAAATCCCTTTGTGTCAGGCTTAATAAATTTCAAGAGGTGGCAATCAGCGTGATTATTTCTCTTGGGTGGTGGCAATAATTCTTAGGCTATTCCAATTCCAATCTCTGGCCAACTTGCAGGGAATTGTCATAAAAAATATAACTGCGAAAGTGAATTTACCGGTTAAAATTTTCTCGAATTCGAATAGGATGTTCTTCTTAAGAACCATTGACAGGGTTTAAAAAGATTTATTTCACAAATAAAGACTTACTTTATATTCTCTTTGAGAGACGGATGCCATTAAAGCTCTCAAATGAGAGCTCTCTAATATCACGTGCACGAACTCCAATCGAACTGGGACTGGTGCTAGTTGTATATACGAAGAACAATGAGAAAAACTCCAAGAACTCAATTTATTATGGCTGCCATTTTTTTCTATACTAGGGGAGCTGATGTGATGCTATGTAAAAGTGGCTGCTCACGTTTCGTTCAATTTGAAAAATAGGTTTTTGTTTTGTTGTAATTTGACATTTATATCTTAATTAACTAATTAGGTTTAGATTAATTCTAATTATAAATTGATCCCTTTAAATTTATAGTTTAAAAATTAAACCCCTTAATTTAATTCCTTAAACAAATTCAAATGCCATCTTTTATAATTTACAAATTAATCCCATGGACAAAATTAAAACAGTCTATTTAATCAAATAAAAATGTCATACTACACTTTAATTCAATCAACTAAACTATCTAATTGATTAATATAGCATGTCAAACTTTATTGATTAAATTTATTCAATTAAATTATTTAACATATGAATTTATTTAAATGTCAATTAAATAAATACCATATATAAATACAATTTAATTAACTTAATTTAATTTAATGAATAATATAAAATAAAAATTATATTATACCATTAACTAAATTAATTTCTTGGAGCTATAGATTATTCAATTACATTGACTTGACATATTAATTAATTATTAATAAATTCTTTATCAAGTCTTGTAACATTGCATGTACAAATAATCTAACATCAGTAGTTCTAAGAGCACGATCCTTTGGATCTGTCCATATGTTGGCAATGGGATTCACCCATAGACTGTAAGCGAATTCTAGCAAATCATTATAGCCCCCAATTGGGACAGAGTACAACCGTCTATTAAAGATACTGAACCTAGTAGTTATCTCACAAAGTCCTTTGCCAGCTGACATCAATATGATGAACAAGAGGCATGGTGCTTTTCATCACTTTATGCAGTTCATCATATTTGTTGATCTAGAATAAAATGATAAAATAAGTCAACGACTTATTAGACGTCCTTATCACTTTTATTCATCAAGTGGCCGGTGATTCATTTCAACACTACTACTAATGTGGTCATGAAACATACCGAGCATACCCGTACTTGTAATCCAATATTTAAGGACCCGTTAGTAATATACTACAGCATACCCAATTCCACATAAGTAATTAGTTGAAATTAAGTTCGAGGACAGTTGAGACCTACTCTGCAAATTGTGACATACAACCATGTGACTTTGCTGTGTGGATTGGTCCAGCCCCATGTTTCCAACATGTACCCATGTTCATGATCTACTTCACTAAGTGACATAGCAAGTACATTTCTATAGATCATCCAACATACAACTTTTTTGTTTTATTCATTTACATGATTAAAAAAAACTTGGGACATTTATGATTATCAATCAATGGATACTCTACTTATATTATAGCACAAGATATAAATGCAGTAGATTATTGCCTTTTTTAATGTGACATTGCATGAACCAATGCCTTTAAAACTAGGGCACATCAATAATTCTAACAATCTTCCACTTGAACTAGTTCATAGTAGGCATTGCCCTAATCTTTATTGATCTAACCTAACCTTAAGATCCATCCACGATCGATTTTTGGTTAGACTATCGAGGATATTATTCTTGTGTCAACCCCATGTAATGACATGTCATATGATATAATGAACACATGTTCAAACTTAGTAAATGGTGTAGGTCCTTAGATAGCTTGTAAACAACCACAGAGGGGGGGGGGGTGAATGCGAATCTTGGTTACTTTTTAAGATTTATAATATTTGTTTAACCAAGTTAAGTTTTTATATGCGTGCTGAGTTGATATAAAAACTTATAAACTGCTCAGCTTCGCTGGCAGAGTTTATCTACAATCTCTTGTTGAGTACTCTACTCAGCTAGGATTAGTTTTTCAAGTAAAACACTTAACAGAAATAGAATGATGAATGAGCTGGACATCTGAATTTATCCTTGTTCGGCCCCAATCTTAACTCTAGTCCCCGGATACCTTCTCTAAGCTTTAATCCACTAGTGTTCATTCCTTACTTAGGCGGAGCAGCTTTTACAGCTGGTAGACATAGTTTTTATAGAAAGTACCTTTCTTTCTAACTACCACTCAACTCAGTTTGGGTACCCTTCCCAAACTGACACTCATACTTGAATATGAAAATGCAAACTGAATTCAAATTATAAAATGTTGAATCCTTACAATGTTAATTCTATGTATTTGATTATCTATATTACAAACAGATTTGAAATGATTATTTGCTGATTGCTTGAATTTGGAATTTCTTGAAGCTGTGTGTAATTGTGCAGAGTTTCAGCTCTTAAAGAAATTTGAGGTGATTCATCAAGTTTGAACATCTGCTTGAATCTTCTATTTATACTTGAAGCTTTGCAAATTAGTCATTGCAAACTTTTAGTCCTGCAGTTCTTCAATTTTTCTTCTCTTCATATCTTTCGAATCTTCCTATTGGAGACAGATTCCAGGATGTTTAGAGATAGAAATTTGAACATTGAGGTGCGATAAAATTTCATTGACAAAATCTCTTTTGTCTTCAAGTAATTTAGTTTGAGAGAGGCGCGCGAGAATGCAACGTGGAATCTTTAGATTGGTTGACATTGTTGACGTTGGTAGAGTTGCGCGGAGACACTGAGAAATGGCACATGACAGAGAATTCCTTTTACCTTGGACTTTAGTGAGGAATCTCTGACAAAATAATACCTTTTATTTTGTGAGAACCATTGGAAATCTTCTTTAATTTCAACGCTTTTTACCCTGAAAAGCAACTAAAGAATATTCCATCTCTCACACATGAATTCAACTTTTAATTAATAAAAGCTAACTTAGCACAACTGAGTAGATATTTTTCTAAACAATGTAGTACTCAGCATAGACTCAGCCTTTTCTACTCTAAGATGTAACTTAATTAATTACTCAACAAACTAAGTTGTTTTGCCTTAAAGAAACTCAAGTCAGCTTCATTAATTAAGAGTATACTTAGTACTCAATTAATTTCATTATCCTATTCAGTTTGCTATTTCCAAAACTTTTAAGTATTGTGAGGTACTGTTATCTTGGAATCTACAATTTCCCCCATTTTGGACAGATAGCAAACTAGTAGTAGGAGAAGTTAAATGAATAAGTACTTTAGTGATATTAACAATACTTGGAAAGTGATTTAAGACTCCCTTGTGCTGAGTGACTTTCCTTAGTCAACTTGAACTCTCCCATACTGAGTGAGTCTTCTTCAAGTAGCTTAGCTCCCCCATACTTAGAGGATTTTTCTTCACTTTGGGACTTTGTCTTACTTCAGCTTTTCTTCATGGTCAGTCTCTTGTATGAGTTCCTGCATCATATAATCAACTTCGCAATAGAAACATACTTACATCATAAAGTTAAGAAGATCATAACTTGAGGTATGAACTTGTAAGTTTCATTGATTCAAAAAATAACTTAGTCAATACATTACTTATGTTCTGAACTAAGATTACAAAGCTACATCCTATTACAAGTTATAATCTACAAAGAACATGGCTTATTCTATTTTCTATGTGTTGTGGAGGAAGAGCTAGCAGTCTTGTCTTGATTAGCCTTTGGATGCTGCTGCTGAGGAGGTTTATAATGAAAAGTTTCCTTGGAAGAGTTCCCTTGTTACGATTTATGGTTCGGAGAGCATCTTTAGCTACCTTCTTCCACTTTGCTATTTGGCATTACATAATTTATTCAAGGCAAAGGTTAAAGGCATCAAGGGAAGCTTGAAAGTTCTCTTGCCAGCAGATGATTTCAGGGGAAATCTCTTACTCCAGTTGCTCGTTGCCCTTAGTGGTAAGGAAGTCTTTATCATTAAGCTCGCTGAGAAGAAGATGGTGACATCTGGAGAGGTGTGCAATTTGGTTAAACCCTTGACACGCAAACTGTTGAAAGCATTGGAGTAAGGCTCTGAAGTCAGTTGCAGTTAGTGCGATCTTAAGTTGCGCTTCGATGTCAAGAACCTTGAGTCTAATAGATGATATACACTTTGCAATGTAATTAATGTCTTTAGCATCCAATTCGCCCATCTTCATCAGAGTTCTAACATTCTTCTGCAGATCTTCTACCTTCCTCTTGATTACATTCAGCTTGGTATAAAAGGTCATACCAATCTTTGGGCATCGAGATTCTGTAGTAGGCAAGCTTGGAGTTGGCATTTTTGGAAAAATCTTCCCCATTGCAAAGATAAGGAACTTCTGTGAAGGGGAGATCTTGTCGGATGTGTGATCATTGACCTCTCATTGGATAGAGTCCACTTTGGAGTGGAGAGAGTCAATATTAATGACATGTGATCTTTGTTGAGATATTCTTCAGCAACTTCACCATCTGGTCTTGCTTAGTATCATGGTTTAGCAAGAACTTAGACTGGGCCTCCAACAGCTTAGCAATGTTGTGGCCAACATCCTTTGTTTGTTGTACCTCCTTGAGGACAGTCTCAATTTTTTTAATCTGTGAGCCTCTTTATTTTTGCCTGCTCCTCACCAAGTTTGTAGACCTGTGTCACTTGAGTTACCATGTTGGTACTCAAGAGACTCAGCTGCTCAGTAGTAGCATCCACACTACCCTTAAGCTTTCTTGTAATAGCATTAGCCATTGCAGTAAATGTGGGGATAGCAGAGATTGCTTCCCCAAGCTGGGCGGCAGAATTCATCAAACTAGTTAGGATTAGAGACATCTTGTCCACCAAGCTCTTGGTACTCTATTTTGCTAAGTGATTTCGAATAACCAACAAGCTTCCCTAGATCCTCTCAAACTCCTCGGAGTAGAGAGATGTTGGGCACACTTGTGTGCTATTCGAATTCAGGCTACTTTGCCTTAGGTTTGGAGGATAAGTCCGTCAATTCTTGAGCAAGTGGCAATTTGCTTATTGTTCCATCTAACTGAGCAGTTATCTTGAGCATAGAGAACTTCTTCCTAGCTAACTCTTTGATTTCTGCCAAGAAAGATACATTAGCCAAATCCTCGCGGATTGGCTCTCTACTAGGTTTAGTTGCTTCACGGGCTGTAAAATTTGCCTCAGCTTTCTGACAACTTGCATTTCCTTGCTGAGCGTAGTTCTCAGCATTAGGAACTTCCCTAACCATAGGGGTTAAGGATGTAGAGGATGGGTTTGAAAAAGAGGGTGGTTCAGAAGAATTTATAGTTGAAGAAGTGGGGGGAATGGTTTGCTTGAGCGGAATAGAAGGTACAAGGGCTATACAAGAAATGGTTTGTGTTTGAGTTTGTACAGGGGAAGATGGGATAGCAAGGTTATTTACTGGTGAAGAATTATAAGAAAAAGAATCTTGGCTTTTTGTAGGAGAAGAAATATGAATAGGAGAGTTTTGGTTATAGATAGGAGAGGAAAGGATATGAATAGGAGAATTTACAGTATTTGAAGTAGGAGGAGATTTTACAATTGGTTTTTCAATATCTACAGGAGTAGAAACTGGCGGTATTGAAGGATTTACAATAGAAGATGGGATTTGAGGATTTACAAAACTGGCGGTGTGGGGATGTTGGGGTTTGGAGGATCAGACTCCTCAGATATTAGGGATAGGGTGTCTCCAACATCCTCCTCGCTGCTCACCACGTACACATTTCTTTGTAGGGGCCTATTGGTGGTAGAACTCTTATGTTAAGTGCCCTTCACTTTGACAAAAATTTCTTGTACTTTAGTAGAAGCATTAGGACATAGAGTATCCTCTTCTCTAGACTTCTTGACCTCGCCCTGCTCCTCAGTTTCATCTGAGAAAACCATTTTGCGCTTTCTTTGGCATAGGGACTCATCAGCCTCAGTCACATCTTCGTATTCCTCCGCCTGCTACTCAGCTTGAAGTTTGGCCTTCGCTTCTCTTTATTTGTGGGTTTTGGCCTTCATTTTCCTCCTTTGACGCTGGGGCTGAGCAGGGGCCTCATCGGCTTTGGATTTTGTAGGGCTCTTCCCTTTGGCCTTAGAGGAAGCAACCTTCTGCTTGGGAGAGGAGGTGGTGGCGGTGACTTTCTCTAAGATGCTGTATATGGGAACTTTATCAGAGTCATTGCTGTCATCGAAATCCACCATGAAACCATCTTCATCCTCCTTCAGGATGTCCACTGGTAAAATTGTCGGTACACACTTAAGCTTGCACTTTTGTTGTTCCTTGTTATACCTAGTATGTACCTGGTTGTGAACCAGTTTGCTGAAGTGAGACATGTAAAATCTCTTCTTCACAAGCAGAAATGTGTCACCGGACTCCCCTAAAAACTAAGTAATGTCCACTTTTGCTACCCTCATTAGTTTGGTTATGAGGTAAACATAGTGATAGACAGTAGTCAACTTGGTCAAATGGTGAAGAATCATCATTGGCCAGTTAAGCTTCTTACCTTCTACTATATGGTAGATCACACGCCTCTCAAAATAGGTGCAGCTAGTCATCGACCCAGTTTTTGGTAGTAGTAGCTTTACCACCAGCTTGTGGCACATCCTAATGGTCAAGCTCATCTCGCTTGCTGTAATCTCCCTTGACACATAGTTCGAGGGGAGCTCCCAATCTTCTAGAATGATCATGGTGTCTTCATCGCCAGTCTTGCGAAGCTGAGTGCCCTTGTTAGGCACTTTGAGAATACTCTCAATCAATCTCGCATAGATGAGAGAGGATTTACCTCCTAAATCCATCATCAGCACATCATCAAACCCTTGAATGGTGTAAAGTTTGGAGTAGAAATCCCTGATGAGTCCTGTGATGGCGGGTCCTTCCATCTTCAGGAAGGAGCTAAGGTGTCGTTGCTTGATGATTCTATTCATGATCTTATTTCTCAGTAACCCTTTATAGTCCACATCATAGACCAGACCAAAGTCTAGGTTATCTGCCCATTCCACCTTAGTGAAGAGGGTGCCTTTTAAAGTGTTAACTAACTTCTCAGTCTTTCCTTCAGCATTTACTACGATCTTATGAAGGTGGTGTTTTTGAGACTAAAAGTGGTTCTGGTAATCGCCATCTGAGAGAGGATTTGAAAGATATTGAAAGTGAAGAGGAAATTAGTTTGAATGCTTTAGATTTCAATTTACAGAAAGTAAGTGACCTTCTCTCTTTAACTGTTCAACTTATATAGGCAATAGCATCTCTCAGAGGCACATGGCGCTTCCACATCTCAAGATGAAAATGAACGCTGAGATGAGCCTTTGATTAATTGCTTTAGTAAAATGGTGGGTTTTGATAAAAAATGGTTCCTCTTCAAATGCACATCTTTTTGAATCACAGAGCTTGAATTCAAATCACGAAACCATTCCTCCAGTCGTTATTTTACAATATAGACGATGTTATCCACGTGTCTTCTCAAGGCTTGAGCTTCAACACTTAGCCAAAATTCTAAGAATTTCATTTTCCTTCTTCTTCCTTAACGTGGATTAGCCATTCCAATTACCTACCTCATAACACAGAATTGTTCCTTTGGCAATGGCTTTATGAAAATGTCAGCGCGCTGTTCCTCATAAGGAACATACTCCAGCTTGACATCTCCTCGTAGCACATGATTCCTAATGAAGTGATGTCTGATATTGACATGCTTCATACTGCTATGCTGAGCTAGATTTTTGGATAGTTCAATGTGATAAGCTTATAATTACACTTATTATCATTATAATTTTACACACTAAACACTATGTTTAAGTCATTTTTATACTTCATATAAAAGATTTCACGTGGTATGTAGTTGTTTTTGGTGCATATACAGATACTAGGTAAATCTTGGGAGTAAAATGATCTAAAGTGGAATTCTATGTAAAAAAAGTGAAAAAAGGTGCGAAAAGATGCGTGGAACTTAAAGATTTGGCTTAGGATCGAAGCTGTCAAAGATCTGTGAAGTTACAAGAAGAATTCTAAAGAAAAACAAAATTCACGGTCATGATAATAATTTGCAGTCGCGACTTGATACACTTCAGAAATAGAAAATTGTCAAACAAAGATTCATGGTCGCGACTTGTATAGCGCGGTTGCGACTTGGAGGGTTTTTTGGTCAAATCTTCTTAACTACCAACCGCCAGATAAGAATGATCAACCGCTATCAACTGCCATCAACTACCAATGAATAGACACTTATCAGAAGTCAACCAATCATGAAAAGGTGCCTATCCATTGTGGATAAGATTGAAGCTTCTCAACCAATCACAATGAAGTGATGCAATCATTCGCCAATGGACACGACTCTTTGTATGGATAGACCCAACCCTTTAAACTCTATAAATAGGGCTCCAAACTCAACCATTTTCGTGCAGCATTAGAGTGCAATTATAGGGTTACATATAGTGTGTGCAGATAGAGAATAAAATATTTAGTTTTCGTTACATTCATAAGTGTTAGCGAGAAAATGTTTAACTGATTCGAATCCCTATTTCGATCACTAGATTTCTCTACATATTCGAGCGATTGTTGTATAAGTGTATTTGCAAATCACTTATCAATAAAAGTTTTCATTCTTCAGCATTCGTTTGTTTGATATTCACAAAGAATAACATCCTAGCGGAGGTTCTGTATGGGCCGAGTGTTCTCCACTTTTCCATTATTAAGTTTAATAACTAATGGTTCCAAGAACTTGTTCGTGAGACTTGGCTACACTCGTTTCGTAAGGCTTATCCTCAAATAATGATGCCAAAAACTTGTTCACGAAAAATGTAGGTGTTGTTAACACCTCTTATCAAATAGAAAATTATGATAAGTACAACTATAGAGTCGTGATGTAGTTTTAAAAGATATCGATCCCACAAGGAAGGAACCAGGTCTAAGGAATAACAAGGAAAGACAAAGTAAAAGAAAATAAAAATAGATTTGAGATTTTTGGATAGAAAGATTAGAATGAAAAGTTGAGTAAATATAGATGTGGAAGATTAGAGAATCTAAATATATAGAATCTTCACTATGAATAAGTATAGTAAAGAAAACATGCAAGTTCAACAAAGATGTTATGACTCACTAAACTAATTTAACAGACTCTGTTCAAAACACTCAGATGTTCAATGATTCACCGCAGAGCAACACATGAAATAACTTTTCTAAATCTAGCTCAAACGAAAGAAGACAATTATGAAAACCTAGACAACTTCAATACTACGCTTAAGTACGGGTCGCTCTCACATAGCCACATTTAGCAAGTTACCATTCAAAAAATGTTAGCTCACTAAACAGCGTTATATCACAGATCCAGTGATTGTGCATGATATTTTTAACCCCTAAACTACTCTTAAAATTAACTCCAACGCATATAACTTGATTAACATAAAAGACTTAGCATAAAATACGCATTATGACACATAGACATATCATAAACTTTGAAATAGAAAGTATAAGTAGAAAGCAAAGCAAAGTTGTAAGGTATGCAAGAGAAAGCTAAAGTTGATTAAACCATATCCACTCTTTAATGGGAGTCGTCAATTCCTGAAATTCCTGCATCTGCTTTGAATTCGGTCTCGGCCAGTACAGAACCTCCGCTAGGATGCTATTCTTTGCGAATATCGAACAAATGAATATTGAAGAATGTAAACTTTTATTGATAAGTGAATTGCAAGTACACTTATTCAATAATCGCTAGAGAATATAGAGAAATCTAGTAATCGAAACAAGGATTCAAATCACTTAAACATTTTCTCGCTAACACTTAAGAACGTAGCGAATCTATCTACACACACACTGTACATGACTCTTTATTTGCACTCTAATTCTGCACACATCCAATGTACAAAATTGTGATGGAATGGAGCCCTATTTATAGAGTTCGAAGGGTTGTGTGTATCCAAATGAAGGGTTGTATCCATTGGTGAAAGATTGCATCTCTTCAT
>CATIWQ010151674.1:0-22529 GCA_949673415.1 Euphorbia schlechtendalii
GAAAGTCTCAACAACAGTGTTTGGTAGTAAATAATGGTGACCAAGTGCTCAAACTGGTATGAATTTAAGTTCTCGTTGCTTTTATGCATGTTGAAGTAGGGTTTATTGAATGGTATACTTGCATTGTTAATTTTCTATAGACACCATTAGAAGAAGAGGTAGCACTTCAGATTGATAGGTAGACTATTGTATTGACTTTGCAATTGTATTTTAAATATAACTGTTGAACATTGACTGCTTTATTTATCCTTTTAGTGTTGGATTATATACTTGTTTTGATAATGACCATTTCATTTCGGTAGCTTGAACATATCCTTGAATAAGAAACATAACTTTTTGGTACTGTTAGACAGAACTTCTGACCCTTGGCTGCATGTCATAGATGTACTTAATTTGAATGTCTTAAATGCATGATTCAGTTGTACATGATTAAACTTTTTCTTTTAGTATCCCTAATTGATTCATTTTCAGAATTAGGTCCCAAGGTGGAGGTTGCTGAATCTGAATAAACTGTCTGTCTGACTAATATTCAGGTATTTTTAGGTCTTTAAATTGTTATGAAATGTAATGGAGCTGTCATTTGTTGTTCTTCTTCTACAAACTTATGTTGCGGTGATGATAAGTTATGTCTATTCCAGATTAACTATAATAAGTTTAGTTTAACCATTTTTTAATTTAATGTTAGGTTTTTTAGAAGAAATAGTGGATAATAACTTCCTATTATTGCATCAATTATTGTTGATGGTTTTAGGTGCCACGATATTACCCATTTACAGTGGTTTGATGGTTAATGGCTGATGACCGTGTCATCTTATTTGTTTTAGTGCCCTTTATTCTCATGATTAACTTCCAACTAAACAGTAGGATTGTTGTAGTTCTAAACATGCTTACTTTTATTCAGACAAACTCAATATCTCATATAGGTGTTTGAAAACAGGAGAATATATTGCAGTTTCACATGCTTATAATGATTAGATGACAGTTTGATTCTATGTAGCACGTAAACGGGAATGGAAATTTAAACAGAAATGGACATGGGAAACTCCAAATATAACATGAGTTCAGGTTTTTGAGATAGAAATGTTAATATTTAAGAGTTTAAAAGCTTAATTAGATCAAAAGTGCAAGAGGGAAATCTGTGCTAATGACATTTTAATTGCATGAGTTGAAGGGAACTTAGAATTGAAGTACTAATCAACTAAACGATGCTCATATGCATGTATTAGTAATTGGTAAGAAATCTGTGATTGACAACTAGGCTGCAATTGGAGTACTAGAAGGTAAGAAGGGTGAGAAATGTGGTATCAAATCAATTGCTTTGAAACCAAATCTTATGGAGAAATCTTGCTTATTTCCAAATATGTGTGAATTTTCTTGCAACTAGTACAATTGTTTCAATAATTTCATATGTATTTGAGTTACCGTTATTTATATTTGCTCCCATTTTGAACTTGCATCTTGTCCACTATGGACTTAGGCTACAAATAATTTCAATTACATTGTGCTAGGAAGCACGGAAACTCCTGTGACATGCCGTTTCCGTGTTTCCATTCGTTTCGGAAATGGAAACCCCTACGAAACGTTTTCGGGCCCTTTGCAATTAATGAAAGTTGTAAACTCTTTTTCGTAAATTCCGGAAACCGTTTCCTAGTAATTCCTCATATCAAAAGATCCAATTTTAATTCATTCACAAAACTAAACTTTCTAATATATTCAAACTACAAACATTTTAAAACCCCAATTCATTATTTATATTATTAATAATATTATTATATTATAAAAACTTGTTTTATTCCATTTTATATACTTACATTATAACGATTTAGTAAATATGACATAACTTTCAGATTTCATGAAACTTTATTGTCTTCGATAACCATATTTACTATTGTTTAATGTTTTGAAATAGTCATTACTCATGTAGATTTGTTTTATAATCAATAAATTTATTTTAAAATTCATGTTTTGTAGTATTTTATATAAGAATGAAATAATATGTATGAAATTTTATATTTTTCATATTTATGAATATACCCTTGAATTTTTATTATTTACACGTTTCCCCACAGTTTCCGAAACTATATTTTTTAGAAAGGACGTTTCCCCGTTTCTGTTTTCATTTCCGTGTTACATAGACATTGTGTTTTGGTTAGGTTGCTTGTAGTTGTGAAAATAGCTATAATGACTATCCCGATGGCAATAGTTTATTTTAGGTAGCTTACAAAATTTATTGTTTAGTTGCCTCGTGTAGGAATGCTTTACATGCAACCACAACAATTTGTAGGTCCAATGCTAGTTCATATCTAAGAACCAATGTTAAATCAAATTAATATATATCCATTGCTGTGTTTGAAAGAATTAATTTTATAAATCGAGTTCCCTTTAATCCAATATGTGACAAGTAAATTTCTTTTCTGTTATAACTTTCATTGTAACAAATAAAAGGATGTGAGGAGAAAATTCTTGACATAGAAAAATACAATTTTTATGACAACATTTAATTGTTACATAAGCATAGTTTCACATGATAAATCTCGTGACAAGTATATATTGTCACATATTGTATTCAAAATGTGACAAGTTTTTGTTGTGTGACAATTATATTTGTTACTTGTACTATTTTTGTGACAACTTTTTCAAGTTGTCACCTAGTTTCAGCTCACTTTGTTATATATTATGTGATAATTCGATTTATTTGTGACAAGTACTTTAGTATTCGTTACAACAAAAGTTGTTACGAACAAAAATATCGTGACAAGAAATTGTTGTCACAATAAATTTTAATATTTGTAACAACAATTTATTGTCACATATGAAAATACCTTTTGTTACGGAGTTATACATGATGACCCTTGTGACAATAATTTATTGTAACATATAATTTTAGGTGACGATTTTTCCATGTTTTGTGACAATTTTTGTTGTCACAATTAGTGTGATTTCTTGTAGTGGTCTAATTAGTTATAGTGTGCGTAGGGGGCCCATTTAACCTATTTTGTTCATTTATTAATTTTTTATTAATTGAAAATTTCTTCTATTAATTATTATTAAAAATTTGAGTTTCAATCCAAAGTTGTTACAAATTATGGAGATGGACGGTGACAAAAAAAAGCATATCATAAAATGGTGTCACACATCATGTGACAATAAAAAAAATTGTAACAATTAGTATTTTCGTGACAACTAATAACAGTTGTCATAATTTTAAGTAGAATTTGTTGTATAATGTGTGACAACTTGATGTATTCATGACAAGTGGATTTCATGTGATAAAAAAATTAATTGTTATAAAAATTGCAATTTTTGTGACAACGCATTTGGAAATATTAATTGTAACTCAGTTATTAGCGACAATATATTTGTGACAACAATTCTTGTCACATATATGTGTGACATTTTTAAGCTTTTTTGGGATAATATTTATTATCACAAATAATTTGTGACAACCTTTTATAATCGTCATGTAATTTAGTTCATGTTGATGTATTATATATGAGAAGTAGTCTATTTGTGATGATTATATTTCTTTTTCCATTACAAAAAAAATTGTTGTCACAAAATAATTAACCATTTGTGACGATTTTTTAAGTTGTCATGTAGTTGTAGCTCATTTTGATGTATTATATGTGACAAATAATTCCCATTGTGACGACTGTGTTATCTTATCTATAACAACATAAGTTATCATAAGAAATTGTAGTCACAAAATATTTATATAACTTGTGACAACATTTTGCTGCAAAAAAATGGACTTATTATCTGAGATAATAATATTATCAGCAACTCTAATATTAGCGATGATTCTATGACAATATTTATTATCACATAATGTTATAGGTGATGATATTTAGCATTTCTGTGATAATATCAATTGTCACAAAAAAACTCGATTTCTTGTGATGCATGGACTAAATATTATATATAGACATTAAAAAAGTAATTAGAGGGACCAATTATGAAAATTTTGCTTAAGGAAAGCAACATATAAAATTGAAAGACAAAGGACTCAAAGTCTCAAGAACCAAGGAAGTTTGGGGACCACGCCCACCACTTTCCACGACCACCATGTCAACTCAGGTAATCGCCACATACCTAATCTAACACGAAACCTTTGATAATTGGAAATATAACATTTGAAACCTTTTTTGTATATAGAATGTATTAAATTTAATTGAATTACTTAAAATTATTGTTTGTTTCCAAATACGTTATTAGGTGAAATACATTTTCAGTTACCTCAACTTATCACATTTGATCGACTTTTCATGTTCATCATTTATCAGCTTACGATTTGTTTAATGTTTCAGATGTAAATTTCTTGATTTTCTTCCTTCAACCAAAAATAGACACTTGACGTTCAAGCGGACTGGTGCACTTTTCTCAAGTTGAAGCAATAAGAGTTACTTGTGAAAATTCAGAAAATAGTATACTATTTGAATCAAGTTTAGGGAATAATTGATGTAGAATGCTATTTGAGCCAAACGGAGCAATATCTTATACTTTTTTAATGTTATTTAAATGTCTTAGATGTTTTTGGTTACCTATTTAGTTCACCAGAGCCTTGCTTTGACTACATCTAGATCCGACTCGGGTTGTACACCTAGCTATGATGAATGAGTTTCCCGATGAGGATATTCTACGTTTACAAAACTCGAATTCAAGACATTGCTTAAGTTATATCAAACGGATTACCACTTTGACCAACTATCCATTGGTTTAAACATGTCCTAGATCAATCAAACTTTGCCAAACTATATAAATCCCCATACGGTAACAATGAATAAAACTTGATGAACCAATATTTTTTTTTAGAAATTTGGGACATTTTTTTTACTAATTATGTTGATAGTGGGCTTTGAATGTATAACTTCACACTTCTTGGATCCTTCAAGATGGTAGCTCAAACAATTAGTTTCTCTTATTATTCAAAAACAAACCATCCTCGTTCTACATAAATCAAATCGAAGACTCAACCTTTTTTCATAACAAAAATCCGCTTCATCCTTCACAAGTATTTAGAATAGATAAATTAATAATATGATACTTGGCTCATCATTAATAAGAATTTCTATTCCACTTGCCATCTAGACTTGAAATTCACAAATTACTAAAAATGCTCTAAGATTGAAGACAATAAATATGTCTCATATATATGTCAGAGAACAATTATGTTTTTCACAACTCTGATAGTGTCAAAAGGTCGATAACGGATAATTTGCAGAATTTCAAAAATTATGAGATAGAGAAAAAGCAAAAGAAAAATAAAAATGTCATTAAATAAAACTCTCTTTCAAATTTACGATATTTATAGAGTAAAAAGGGTAAAATTTCAGATTAGGCATTGATGGAAATAAGTATTTAATTACATCAAAATTCTAATATTTATAATTAGAATTAATTAAATTGGATTAGATCTTGTTACTCGATAAATCCGCCGGTCATGTGTGGATTGATTAACATTAATACATTAAGCTTAATGCATATATCATTCATTCATACTTGAACTTGTAAAAAAATTCATTTGTCATCTTGAATTTTCAAAAATTTCAATTACCCTCCTGACTTGTTTAAAATGCATCAATTTGTTTCTTTATAATCACGTGTTAGCATCTGGTTGGTTTGACTATTTAAAGATGGAGCAGATTTTTGTCTCTCTAACCAGAAGTTGATACGTGGCATTAAAGGGCAACCGGTATACTTTTTGCAAGTTTAAAGAGTTGTTTGAAACTTTTGAAAATTCAGGCTGACAGTGATAGATGCATTAAACTCCATATATTGTTGGATTTAGGGGATTACTCGGATAAATCTGAAATCGTGAAAAACTTTCAGATTGAAACTTATTTGACGGTTATACCAAATTTTTCAATCGGACAAAATCAGAATTTCAATGAGAACTTAGAATGAGAAGATGAAGAAATAAATCGTATCCGTTTATTGCCCAATGCCAAGTTTTCATAGTAGAAAAACCATCCGAAAATACATAATCTTTCTGGAAAATGACAAGTTTTTGATCCAAAAAACATGAATTTATTGGATGATAATAAAAAATTTTATGTTCGAGCTAACTTGATTACTAGACCCTGGCTTGGGACGCTGCCACTTAAACCCCCGATATCGTAGTAGAATTCAAACAAATGTGCACTCCGCACTTTTCAGACTTATTCAATGAAATATTATGATTGTATTGATAAACTAATAAATTCAATTACACTAAAATATCATCAAAATAAATTATATATATATATAGCCACATTATTAAAATTTATAACCTCTCACAATGGTAAGCCCAAGGTTCTGCCTGTTTTTTTGTGTTAAACAAAACTAAAATCTATCCGAACGACAACTTCACGTGGCTCAGGTAGGAAATGTGGGTTCGATTTGTATAATTTAGAATCTAAATTTAAAAGGTGTAACTTTCTTCTTTTTTTAGTATGGCATTAATAATAATTAAGTATAATCAATTTGCTCTTTTAATATTATTTCCGTACAACGCGGCACTGTTGGGTTTTTGTACATGTATATTTATTGAAAAGACTATACTTAATTTTAATAATTTTTTTTTAAATTATAATTAATTTACAAAGGAAATACTACACTAGATATACCTGCCGTGGATACAAAACATTTATGCTAATAAATTCCAAGTTTAATCTGTAGACGATAAATTAAAAAGTGCATATATTGAATACCTAATGTTTAAGTTTGAAATTGTTGTACTGCAATTTTTTTCAAAAAAAATATGTGAAAAAATATTGTTTGGGAAAGCAATTGGAATGTAATTTTCAACCCACATATATTAACACCCCGAGACTTTACCAAAAAATAGGTAAATAATTATATCGAATGCACTATAGTAAAAATAACTCTTGCAAAATTACTTAATCTAAAATGAAAATCCTATTGTAAGTTTCTGGGCTACTAAATAGGGGAGAGCAAAGAACCAATAAAACCGAACCGAACCGGAGAACCGGACCTGACCGGACCGGACCGAACCGAACCGAATTAATTTGGTTCGGTTCTTGGTCCATGTATGTAAATAATTTGGTTTTCGGTTCGGTTCTCGGTTTATTTGGTTTTTTTTCCAAAAACCAAGAATCGAACCGAAAACCAAATTATTCACATATATGGACCAAGAACCGAACCAAATTATTTCGGTTCGGTTCGGTCCGGTCCGGTCCGGTCCGATTCTCCGGTTCGGTTCGGTTTTATTGGTTCTTTGCTCTCTCCTACCTAAAAGCATCTATGGAACGTTTTAACTTAGATTATATCAGTCATGGCATTGTAAGTTTTGAACTTCTTCCTTGCAACGTTTGCATATTTGATTACTGTTCTAATTACCCAGCAATACATTGGAGACCGCTATAAGAAGGACACTAGGAAATAACTATATCCATGTGTTGGTGTCATGTCTTATTGTAGTTTTAGTACAAGTATCCTAAAACCTGAGATACTAGTTACTTTATGTAGGAGTTTTTATAATTTGGGTCATACTTATTCATGCCCTAGCAATCAGGATGATACGGGTGATTACGGGTATAGTGATGATCACATGTTTGTAAGCAGAGTATTCAAGATGGGATCCATCGCTCCTGATATAGTGATATAATGGGAGATGTACCTTAGGGCCCCTAATTGAAGAGACACACTCATAAACCTCTTATCAGAGTATAAGATTTATAGAATGGGTTTCTAGCCAATCTTGATACATTATGGCTAGTAGTGTTCTTCGTAAACAAGTCTAATTCCAAGATAGCTACAGCTATTACATAAGCTGGCACTTAATCCGAGCTCAATAATCTAGATGGTACTTAACTAGATGGAAGGAGTGTATTATATTGGTTACTAATGTAGATACGGATCAAGTCACAGGCACATGACTTTCCGAGTATTGGGGGATTATACGTCTTTGCTAGAAAGACCATTTGATAGTCTATAGTTATCGGGTTCTATATCAGTCTGGAACAGTAAGCCTAAAAGGTTCCTAGATGGGAAGATAAGTTTATGTTAACCTGTAGCAGCTCTATACTTCGAGATCATATGAGGTCACACACTTTGGATCTTTACCGGACTAAGTAAAGAAACTATAGACTAGGTCTAGGCCAAGAATATTGAAGATGTTGAAATCATTAGATGAATTATTAATTTGTTGGACCCAATTAATAATTAAAAGGATTAAAGGAGAAAATTGCACGGAGCGGAGCAATGGAATTTTTCCCATTGGGAGTGGGTTCCAAATGAACATGAGTTGTTTGATGTGGGCACTGTGCGGCTACCTCGTAAGACCTCGCAAGCTAAAGAGCTTGCCGGCCACTAGCACACAGGCTAAGCCGGCAACCGCTACACATGGCAGTGCTTGCACAGGCCTGCTGTTCAAGCGCGCCCAAAAGCCCAGCTTGTGAAAAGGTCCATAAGCTAGGCTTGTGGCACAAGGCAAGCCCATTAGGGCTTGCCTTGTAGCAAGGACACACGGGTCAACCCGTGGGTCCTAGGGATCCGCGCGGCTGACCTGGTTTAAGGGATGAGATTTTTCCCATCCCACATTGAAAAATGAGGGAGATTTTCACTCCCCATCTACCTATATATAGGCCTCCCCTCTCCTCCTTTTAACGTACTTCAACTCAACCTTTCTCTCTAAGTTCGACATCTCTTTCTTCGTGAGTTGTGCGAGATCCTCCTTGAGTTTCTCTAAGCAATGAAGAATTCTTTAAAAGGCTCTTTCTATTTTTGAAGTGAGCCTTCTCAGTTTATATTTTTGAG
Source organism: Euphorbia schlechtendalii (assembly GCA_949673415.1). Classification (NCBI taxonomy): domain Eukaryota; kingdom Viridiplantae; phylum Streptophyta; class Magnoliopsida; order Malpighiales; family Euphorbiaceae; genus Euphorbia; species Euphorbia schlechtendalii. The sequence goes on from CATIWQ010151674.1 coordinate 8,758, forward strand.
TTGGTCTTCGAGTAGTCTAGCAGCTGCTGTCTATTAACGAGTTCTACCTCAACGAGGTTTTGGTCGGTGTAAATCTGTGTGGATCAATGATAGAGTGTGAGCATGGGATTTTTAAGCCCGACTCACGAGTTCGATGATGAAGCTATAATTATTCCCTTGTTACCTTTTCACATTTTGCAGGGTCCCGAAATCATCCAGAACTCATCTACCTTGTTTCTTTGGGCCTCATTTCCCCTTAGAAAGCCCAAACTAAGAAAAGCCCACTGCTTTGTTTGATATCATTAATGATATCAACCGATATCATTAACGATATCAATCAATATCGTTAACGATGTTGACTTTAAAAATAGATCTGCATTATTAAAAAAAAATACCCATCCCTCACCGATAATTCAGACTTTTTCCGCTAAAACACCCTGTCAACATGCTGCCAACCCATGTTAACCATTAATGGGTAGAAAATAATGATGGGAAGATGACAAAAAGAGTGGGTACAAGTTGATGACTTTTGGATTGAAGGGAGTCCATAATAGGGGCTGGTATTTTTTCAGCAAAAAGGGGGAACGAAATTGAGAGAGGAGAGGGCTCCCAATCCCAGCAAAAAACCATCAAAAGAAAATCCAACAAAAACACAAAACCAAGAATCAAAGTTAGAGACTTTAGGGCACTTCTAAGATCTAAACCTAAGGGAAGAAGTAAATCTTGTTCTTCCTTTTCTCATTTTACACATCATATCCAGGAAGCACTGCCTTCCCTCAAAAAGGAAACTTGTAAATCTCCAGTTTCGTCGAAAATCGTAAAGCCGAACCAAAGAAATGAGGAGGACTTTCCAGGCATTTTCATGGACCAAACAAAGTGGATTCATAGAAATGGGGTAAGCCTCTGAGTTCCTAGAGTTAGTGCTTACATTTATATGCCGTTTGTTTTGAAGTTTCATTTTGTTTTCGGTTTTCCCCATTTTTGCGCACCATTCAGTTTTCTGAAAATTTCAGCATTATCTTAAATATTTTTCACTATTTTCTTTATATTAACATATTTTACACATCTTGAGCTTTCCATAATGATAAAAGATCATCCAAATCGGTCAAGTATAGCGAAAGTTATGATCATTTGAAGTATGGAGTATCGTTTTTGCTGATTTCTACCCTTTTGCATGTTTACTGCAGGTCTGGAAAATTGACATCGGTAACGATATCACCTGATACCATTCAATGATATCTACCGACACCGTTAATAATATCGATCTGGCAGAATGCTATTTTGTTTTGTTTCACTCCGTTTCGAACCGTTTAAGCCCTGAATGACCCCGCTAAGACCATCCTGAGTCTAGAAATGCATCGTTGCGGGTAAAAAACCTCTTATTTATAATTATTTTGGATTTATATATGATTTATTAATGTGTTAATGTGTTATTTAAAGTTTGGAGTGGCAACGGAAATGTTCCGGGCCGTTCATATCGATATCGCCCTTCACAGGGAAGTCAATAACGATATGAATGACGTCGTCACCGTTGTTAACCCAAACGATGACTATGTTATGCATGTTTGACCTAGATTTAAGTCTCTAAATGTTGTTTAGGCTTCCCCCATGAAGGGAATAAAACATATTCCTGGATAACAGTCCTCACCACTTTGCCATGCGATCATTTTCACTAATAAAACCGACCAACATATTTGTATAAAAATGAACCATTTTTATTCCAAATAACAACTTTAAACCATCGATGTTTTAATTAGGCCATATGGGCCTCGCTAAAATCAAAATCGAATATACGTGCCATATCTTGTTCTAACCTTTCCGGATGCAGGTTAGATGTATGCCTAGGATTTATTTTCCTTCGGGTATTGTATATATTTTTACGAAAATTGTAATTCATAGATTAGGCGGGTGGTTGCACCCCCCGAGTTTTGTAATTTATTAATTTACTTTTCCACTTTTACTTGATGCTTGACGTAATTTATTTACCGTTTTATGCATGCGCAATGAATATAAACTAAAAATGTCTAGTTTAGTTCGAATATTATAAACGTGGTTTCTCACTCATAGTGTAATTTAACTCAAATGATGATAAAATAGATAACTCATCCCAGACCTGAATCTCTGAACTATGGTATCGCTTAGGCTTAACGAATCTAGGCTGTACCAAAATTTCCCAGAAGAGCTTATCCGAGTGGCGACTCTGAGTACCATAGGTTAGAGATTTTGATCTCGAGTCTATTTAACTTGAAAATTACACTTTTTCAAGCAAAACACTCTTTTCAAAAGCGCTTCTTTAGAAGTATGAAATCATCGTTTTCGAAAAACCCCACGCCCCATCTCACAGGGCTGGCGCCTTGCAGCGTCCGCGCAGGACCTCTGGGGAATGTCATCCGCTCACAATGGTGACTCTGCTAGGGACATCTTTTTTAAACTTTAAAAGTTTAAAAGATTTTTGGATGAGTATTGAAAAGTCATCAAATGAGTTAACCCACATTTAAAATATCGAACAAAGCATATGCATTATATGGATTAGCCATTAAGGTTAGGTTGCCCCATTTAACTAAGAAGCTTGCGAAAGTATACTTCGTGACCCCCTGGTGATCGAAGGAACTTAGCGAGTGGATCAGTTGTTGCCATACCACATGGACTCTCTTGAAAAGGGGGAAAAGTGTATCATAGTGCAACAAGAACCTTCTACATCAACAACCATGACCGAGCTCATATAAGGAAACCATAGACACTTTCCCTAGGTTTACCAAAACAAATGCATCTTTTTATGCAGGTTCACTCCTTAATGCTTCACAGTATTAAGATGATCAGAACTTAGGATAGAGACTAGCCAAAAACCCTACACACAGGAGTTATACGGTTGGAAGTTTGGACGTTGCATGCTATGTGCTTTTGAATTGTCGTTAAACAAACGTCATACTGACCACAAATTTTTGTGCAGACACTTGAATGCACACACTCATATCACACATACCAAAATCCTAAACAAGGTAAATGTCCACCCATTTCAAAATGGCTCTTACTGAATATTCAGACCTTTGTCTGCTTAGATTCATGGAATTCTAAGCCAAGGGTATGACACATTGTTCTACCCAAACTCGAACCTAGAATTAGAGACGAGATGAGACAGTGTCACCTAAGATCAGGGTCACCCATGTTTGTATTCTCACACATGAATCTCTTGGAACACCTCACTCCCAAAAACATAGGGTATAACACATTGTTTTACCCGAACTTGAACTCTCAAAATTCAAAAGTGTATCATCACTTGGATGATATGCGACCATTTATCATTTTTTCGGTTTGTTTATTTCAAAAGGATTGGCAAACTTACCACCTTTCTTGCTAAAACGGCATTTGATTACTCAGTACCTCACAAGGTATGACGCAATGTTTTTACCCGAACTCAAACTCACCGAGAGTAGTCCTTAGCGATGAACTCTCAAAATTTGGAAGTGTATTATCACTTGGATGATATGCGACTTTTTTTCAGTTTGTTTGTTTCAAAAGGATTGGCAAACACATACTTACATCTCCAGGAAGCAACCCCCTTAAACGACTTTGGAATGCCTATTACTGCTTGAGTAATAGGCAAACTTCGCTGTTTTGTATCAAAAGGATTGGCAAAACACTAGACACATCTCAATCATAAGCCTATTACCACATGGGTATTATAGCAACCCTCCTGTTTTGTTTCAAATAGATTGGCAAAGCACGAGTCACATCTCAACCATAAGCCTATTACCATAAAGTTAATACGACAATCAACCTATTTTGTTTCAAACAGATTGGCAAAACACGGGTCACCTTAACCGCAAGCCCTCACCACACAGGTCAGGTCTTATTATCATTTGAGTTACGTCTTTATTACTTATGACTAACCCTGTTTGTTTCAAATGGATTGACAAACATGAGTTTTATCGCATCATGGCATGCTAACCCTTGTGAATGCAGCCATAACATTAAACATCTCACGCATTTCTCACATCATGAGTCATGTCATGAATCTTACATGCACATCTGACCCTCTGCTTATTAGGAAGAGGCATGCTCACCGCTAGGTCCGCGTTTCTCCAATTGTGGCCAATCTGGAGGGGGTTCCGTACACTGACTCAAGTGAGGACTCAGGTTCAGACTCAGATTCAGTTCCACACACTGTTATGGCCAATCCACAAGGAGGTGTGAGGAAAGGTCACCTTATCCTTATGAGACAAAATTCTCAGCAGTCATCAGTGAGCGCTGAGATTGCAACTGCCTTAGATGCCTTTGCCAATAGAGAATAGCTAGCATCGCTCATTCGCCTACATGTTGAGAGGGCCCAGAACACAGCGTCCAACCCAGAGGTCACCCCTTACAACGCCAATCCAACAGGGGGACCTCCCACCTCACACATGGTGACCCCAACTACCTTTCATCAATTCGGGGCATGACAAAGTCAGCTAAACCAGGCTCCGATTGGATAGCCAAGATATAACTTCTCCAACCCTTCCCAATACTTCTAGGGGCAGCCTTTTCAGCCAACATTCACATCAGGGCCTTTCTATCAAGGAATGACCCAACAGCCTATTCCCAATTGCAATAAATCAATGGCCACACAGTTCCAAGCACCTCAACTGCCCCACTTTCAGGTATATCCCCAAGGAAAATATAGCTCTTATCCAAGCAAAAGGGATGCCATCCTCCAATAACCAAGACTGGTGGAATTATGGTGATAATTCTTGGCTGCTCACGGTGGTCATCTTATGAATTCATACTAAGCACAACCAACAATCGGGGATGAAGGCATCTTACCTCTGAACTTCGCAATGCCGCAGTTTGAGAAGTATGTAGGATCTGGCGACCCGCATGCTCACTTGACACATTATCAGATAATGATGAGAGCATTAGGGGTCACTGAACGGATGATGGCAAAGCTCTTTGTCGTTACTTGGGCCACCCAATCAACGAATGGTACAGCCACCTCCCACTAGATATAGCTACTAATTGGAATAGCCTCGCTCAAGCCATGATGGGACATTACGCTTTCAACTCTCAGATGGAAACCACGATGCAACATCTAGAAGCTATAAGGCAGGAATAGGGTGAGAACTTTAAATCCTACTATACGCGATGGATGGCCACATAGGTCAAGCTTCGGGCTTGCTTAACTCTACCAGAGATGATAACCAAGCTTCTGGATGGTGCACTGCCATCATACAGGAAAATATTTGGATCAAACATCTTCTCGAGCTATCAAGAAGTTTTTGAGAAGGCAGATAGGATGGAGCACTTCGAATCCCTGGAGCACTTTGAATCGGAAGGCCACTAGAATAACACATGTTTAATTATGTAATAATTTAGCATTTAACTACTTTACCCATGGGGCTTTTGAATTTTCAATTGAACTTTGTTTGCTTGGTTGATATTCTATCAATGACATCACGCATTCTCATAAGCATATACATATTGTCTTTAGTACATATGACATGTCATTTCATGAAATTAATTTGGGTATAAATGGATTTCTCACAATAAATTCAAATGATTTGACTCTTGAGAGAAAGTGAGAGATAAATACATGTACTTAAACAACGCGTGATAGCAATTGCCTCATCATACAAAGATGAAAGATCAATGGAAAGATCTGCAAACATGAAACGTCCACTGACTCATGCAAAGATCAAAAGGATCGGAGTTAGAATAAAACCAAGCAGGTTGGGACCCAATAACCGGCACAATGCCATAGAGAAGGAATCAAATCGTTCATAAGACCAACCAACCGACGCAATTCCACAAAGAAGGAGTCAGATCATTGAACACATCAACAACTCCATTACCACCATTCAACCGACGTAGTTCCACGAAGAAGGAGTCAGATCATTGAACACATCAACAACTCCATCACCACCATTCATAAAACCAAACAACCGGTGCAATGCCACAAAGAAGGAGTCGGATTGTTGAACACGTCAAAAACTCCATCACACAGATCACCATCATTCGTGGGATAATCAAACAAGAGTCAATGCTAAAGGTAAGAAGGAGTCAGACCGTTGAACACGTCAACAGTCCTTTCACATGGCTTGCTACTATTTGCGGGGCAATCATGATCAAGACTCATCATCACATAAACCTCAAGCTAGCAAAGTGGCGCAAGCACCAACAAATCGATTAGAAATGCTAAACGAGTCAACAAATAAAGTCGTGGATATGGACAGCGACTGATCAACAAGATCTACCAAATCAACCGAGTCTTACACAATTGCTATCACGCATAGGTGAAAGAAATAAATCGGTGAAAAGTAGTATGAACAACAAAATAAATTTGTATTTAGCTTGTCAGTTAACACTCGGTTAGTTGAGCAAAAATTAAGGCCTATTTTCAAAACACAAAAAGAATGGTCCGCTAAGTTGAAAACCCGAAAAAGGCGGCTCAGGCAAAACTTAAGACATCGAGAGAACCGCATTGGTTAGAAACTCTGAAAAGGCTAATTAATGGCAGGAATTAAATCATTTGAAACATTTATACCCCTATTAAGTTCATCAATGAATTGTCGTTTTTGCTGAATCTTTATGCATATGTTTACTTTGATTGATTGCAAGTCAATGGTAGAATATCGCAAGTAAATATAAAAAAAAGAGTCTGTTGGATTGAAAACCTGAAAAGGTGGTCCTGGCAAAAGTTAAGACACGGTTCGATAGATTGAAAACCCGTAAGGGTAGTCTATGCAGAAATTAAAACCAATATCAAATTCATCATCTCCTCCTCGGAACGGTACGTGCATGGCATTACATACCTCCAACACTTCAAGAAAACGGCTTCCAAGCAATCACCGCCAACACATTGCGGGATCAACGACTAATCCAGACTTTTCTCAAACCAGATCCAAGCTTTGAACTCGAATCTGATTCAACGAACCCATGGTCATCGCTTCGAGAAAGACATTCATGGAATCCTCAATGGGACAAAACCTAGGGGAAACCAAGCACCAGCATGAGGGAAGGCTCTTTAATGAATGAAGTCAACAATGCCTACAACAAACAAACATGCATCATGTGATTAATATTGTTCATGCATAAAGTCATTCATTCATGCATACACATTGTGTCACTTACAAGTCAAGGAGAAGCTAAACCGGGGCAACATCATCCTAGTAAACAAGAATCTCCACCTCCGCATGTGGAACCTACGAATAAGATGATGGCCCATTCAAGCCTAAAGTCAATTCAAGCCTACCTAGGCCTCTTTCAAGTAGCATTGCAACATCACAAAAGTCTCCAAAAATAACGGAGCGGTCATCGGGACACCCCCAAAATCCTCAAATTTCCACGTTTATCATAACCCTCATGTTTTAATTCTTGATTGAAGGGGTAAAAATTTTCGCTCTTAGCAATCTCAATCAAGGAATTAAAACATATGTCATAAGTATATCTACTAATAAATTTCTTCATTCTTGCAGTTACCCCTTCAACTCACAAGGGGCATCCATCGCAGACCTCCTACAGTTCGCATACCCTCTGGAACTTTTTACAGTCTAAATCTTATTCATACCTTTTTCAATCAATGGATTTTCTACAATCCTCTTTCATCTTGACTTTTTACAATCATCCGAACTTTCTATAGTTCAAAATCCTAACTTTTTACAATCATCCAAACTTTTTACAATTCAAAATCCAGAATTTTTACAATCATTGGAACTTTTTACAGTTCAAAATTCTTGATTTTTTACAGTCATCTGAACTTTCTACAATTCACACCTTGTCCCGGCCTTATCATGGTCAACGGATTCCAACTAAGACTCACAGCAATCAACATATCATCAAAGGCATGGAGCACACGGCTTTCATCCTTTCCCCGGCAGTTTCGAGTGTCACAGTCAACTCACAGGGGGCATAAAATTCAGACCACAACGGTCAACCATCCCACAGCAGATTTCAATGAAGACTCACAATAATCGATGTATCATCAAAGGCATGGAGCACACGGCTTTCATCCTTTCCCCAGAAGTTCCAAGTGTCACGGTCAACTCACAGGGGGCATAAAATTCAGACCACAACGGTCAACCATCCCACAGCGGATTTCAACGAAGACTCACAGCAGTCGACGTATCATCAAAGCCATAGAGCACACGGCTTTCTTCCTTTCCCCAGCAGTTCCGAGAGTCACGGAAAACTCATAAGGGGAAATCATTACCAAACGGGCAATTCACAAGGGGCATGGAGAGGCCAATCCCTGACAACAACGCAGCAAGATGAAAGCTTCCAACCATCATCCCCAAAGAGTGCCAACCGCGACTGGGCAAGTATTATCTCTAAACCCCGCTGCTCTTTCAATCGTGGGACCGTACTGATCTCATATCAGCAGTGATCCTATGAGGGGCAGCCTGTAAGCATGGGATTTTTACACCCGACTCGCAAGTTTGATGATGAAGCTATAATTTTTCCCTTGTTAGCTTTTCACATTTTGCAGGGTCCCAAAATCATCCGGAAATCATCTACCTTATTTCTTTAAGCCTCATTTCCCTTTAGAAAGCCCAAACTAAGAAAAGCCCACTACTTTGTTTGATATCGTTAACGATATTAATCGATATCGTTAACGATGTCGACTTTACAGATAGAAAAAAAATATATCTGCATTATTCAACAAAAAATACCCATCCCTGACCCATAATCCGGTCTTTTCCACCAAAACACCCTGTCAACATGCTGCCAACCCATGTTGACCTATAATGGGTGGAAAATAATGATGGGAAGATAAAATAAAGAGTGGGTGTAAGTTGATGACTTTTCAATTGAAGGGAGTCCATGATAGGGGTTGGTTTTTTCTCAGCAAAAAAGGGGGAATGAAATTGAGAGAGGAGAGGGCTCCCAATCCCAGCAAAAAACCATCAAAAGAAAATCCAACAAAAACACACAAAAACACAAAATCAAGAATCAAAGTTAGAGATTTTAGAGCACTTCTAAGATCTAAACCCAAGGGAAGAAGTAACTCTTGTTCTTCCTTTTCTCATTTTACACATCATATCCAGGAAGCACTGCCTTCCCTCAAAAAGGAGACTTCTAAATCTCCGGTTTAGTCGAAAATCGCAAAATCGAACCAAAGAAACGAGGACTTTCTAGGCGTTTTCGTGGACCAAACAAAGTGGATTCATAGCTATGGGGTAAGCCTCTGAGTTCCTAGAGTTAGTTCTTACATTTATATGCTGTTTATTTTGAAGTTTCATTTTGTTTTCGGTTTTCCCCATTTTTGCGCACCATTCTATTTTCTGCAATTTTCAGCATGATCTTAAATCTGTTTCTCTATTTTATTTATATTAACATATTCTACACATCTTGAGATTTCTGGAATGATAAAGATCATCCAAATCGGTCAAGTATAGCGAAAGTTATGATCATTTGAAGTTTGGAGTATCGTTTTTGCTTTTTTTGCCGTTTTTGCATGTTTACTGCAGGTCTGGAAAATCAACATCGGTAACGATATCACCTGATACAGTTCAATGATATCAACCAACACCATTAATGATATCAAGTTGGAAGAATGCAATTTTGTTTTGTTTCGCTACGTTTCGAACCGTTTAAGCCCGGAATAACCCGTTGAGACCATCCTGAGTCTTGAAATGCATCGTTTGGGGTAAAAAACCTCTGATTTATAATTATTTTGGATTTATATATGATTTATTAATGTTTTAATACTTTAATTAAACTTCAGAGTAGCAACAGAAATGTTCCGGGCCGTTCATATCGATATCGCCCGTCACAAGGAAGTCGATAACGATATGAATGATGTCATCACCGTTGTTAACCCAAATGATGACTATGTTATGCATGTTTGATATAGATTTAAGTCTCTAAATGTTGTTTTAGGCTTCCCTCACTAAGGGAATAAAAAGTATTCCTGGATAAAAGTCCTCACCACTTTGCCATGCGGTCATTTTCACTAATCAAACAGACCAACATATTTGTATAAAAATGAACTATTTTTATTCCAAATAACAACTTTAAACCATTGATGTTTTAATTAGGCCACACGGGCCTCGCTAAAATCAAAATCGAACATACGTGCTATATCTTGTGCTAACCTTTGCGGATGCAGGTTAGATGTATGCCTAGGATTTATTTTCCTTTGGGTATTGTATATATTTGTACGAAAATTGTAATTCATAGATTAGGTGGGTGGTTGCATCCCTCGAGTTTTGTAATTTATTAATTTACTTTTCCGCTTTTACTTAATGCTTGACATAATTTATTTACCGTTTTATGCATGCGCGATGAATATAAACTAAAAATGTCCAGTTTAGTTCGAATATTATAAACGTGGTTTCTCACTCTTAGTGTAATTTAACTCAAATGATGATAAAATAGATAACTCATCCCGGACCTGAATCTCTAAACTATGGTATCGCTTAGGCTTAACGAATCTAGGCTGTACCGAAATTTCCTGGAAGATTTGATCTGGGTGGCGACATTGAGTACCATAGGCTAGAGATTTTGATCTTGAGTCTATTAAACTTGAAAACCACACTTTTTCAAGCAAAACACTCTTTTCCAACGCGCTTCTTTAGAAGTCTAAAATCATCGTTTTCGAAAACGCAACGCCCCATCTCAAGAGGCCGATGCCTCGCGGCATTCGCGCGGGACCTCCGGGGAATGTCGTTCGCTCACATAGAGGCTATCCTATTTTAGAGGCTTATGCTAACAGAGTAATGCCAAATTGCTCTAAGGGAACGCCGCATCCAAATTCAAGAACAAAGCATGTATCCACTGGTAATGTTCTAAACATAGATGCTAGGGTTTCTTTTATTAATTTTATAAACCTATTGGCATCTATGGAACATTTCAACCTAGATTATATCAATCATGGCATGCTTAGGAGATCCTTTTAGGTTAATTTTACGTTTTAAAATTCCACCTTGCATCGTTGCATATTCAATTACTGTCTTGATTAACCAGCAATTCTTATACATGTCTTCCAAGAGTTCATATGAAGACTTCGGACAAGTTGTTCTTATATTCTTATATTGAAGCTTTTATTTTGCTCATGCAATTTCATAACTTCTTCACGGAATTTGATTTTCTGATAATTCTGATTATTCTAGTTTTGTGTTTTCTTGACTTCTTCCTCAAGAATCTTAAGAAATTTCTCATTATTTCTGATCATTGCCAACATCTAGCTATTCTGATTTCTCATTTCTGATATTTTCTAGGTAATGTTCTCCATTCCTGATTAAGAAATTAGCTAAGATATTTCATTTTCCGAAAATATGTTCAAAAATAAAATTATAACAACTGAAAAAACTTTGCCAATGTCTTGTTTTATTAAGTTCAGGTATAGGGTCTATTTTATTTCTAATAAATGCTCCTACATGTGTATTATTTGTTTTTATTACGAATTCTATAGGTAATAAATGATATCTAAATCCTTTTATTCTATTTTTGGCAGCTAGTAATTATTTCGCATTAATATGATAATTTTTCTCTGATGGTTTCCATGTTCCTGATTTATAACCACATATCAATGGTGTTTTTTTAACTATATCTTCTTTTCTATATGCTATAAGAATTGCTCCCCATCCTATATCACTTGCATCTTTGTAAAGTTTTAATTGATCATCTTCTTTTGGTAATCTTAATTTTGGTAAAATCTTTACCTTTTCTTTTATTTCTCTTATAATATTAGTGTGGTTATCTATCCATTTAAATGATCTATGTTTCTTAATTAATTCTTGTAGCAGTTGTCTTAATTTTGTTAAATCTCTTATATAATCAGAAGCATAATTTATAATTCCTAAGAATTGTTAAACTTCTTTTTTATTTTCTAATTTTTCTTTACTAAATCATTTTTTTCCTGAGAGTCTATTTAGTAAATTTTTCTTATAAGGTAAAAAGTATCCATCAAAAATGATTTTCTTGTTAAGTTCTCTATAGTCAATTACCATCCTAGTTTTTCCTCTTTTTTGTTCACTATGTTTTCTTACTAAAAAAGCTGGGCTACTATGAGGACTCTTACTTTCATGGATCAAATTCAATTCTAATAATTCTTTTATTTGTATTTCAAATTCTTTTTGGTCATGTGGGCTATATCTTATTGGTCTACTTCTTACAATATCATTAGGATTTATCAATTCTATTTTAGCATATAATTTTTCTTTTTCCCATAAGATTATTGGGTTTTCTCCAAAACTTATTATCAAAAGCTCTAAATATTTGTACTTCAACATTTCTAAATTATTATCTCTATTTGTTTTTATGTTGTGAGTTGTTGGTGGATATAAAGGTAAAACTCTTTTAAGTACAATCCATTTATTGCAAGGTGTTAAAAGACTTATTGTTTCCGGCTTTATAATTTGTATTTTAAAGAAATCTAAGAAATTATTTCCTAATAGTATATCTTGTCTCATATTATTTTGTTGATATATGATTGGTAATTTGAATATAGTTTTATTAAGTATTATTCTCATATTTTCTGCTACGATATCTAATTCTTTAACTTGTTCATTAAATCTTGTCACTCTTATTTTGTAATCTTTTGTTCTTTTCCATTTACGAGGAACTAATATATCTTTTTTAACTAAGCATACATCAGCTCCACTATCAATAAATATTTTACATTCTATGACTCTATTAGGTGCATATTCTACTTGTTCTTGTACGTATACTGCTACCATTTAATTATTATTCTCACTATTACTTTCTTCTTCATATTCTATTAGTTCTGTTTCTAAATTATCTTCTTCAGTTTCAGCTATATAAAACTCTTCGTATCTATACAAGTTATCATTAGTCTCTCTTACTTGTTCTAGACTCATTATAAATTCTTCAGTTCTTACATATTTTAGAGCCTTTTGTTTTGATTTAGGACATTTATTTTCATAATGACCCTTTTCATTACAATTCCAACATTTACATTCTATAGGTATATTCTTATCTTCTTGCAGTCTTATATGTCTTTTTCTGAATTTCACTAGTACAAAAAAGGCTTTTGGGGATGGTTGTTTTGGGCTTTTTCGGACGGTTTTGAACCGTCCGCATAGGCTGCGACGCGATTGCTCAAGAACTAATGTGGACGGTTTTAAACCGTCCGGAATAAGGAGCATTCCCGACGGTTCTTTTAAGAGAACCGTCCGAAATGCTGTCTAAAATACCGGCCTAAAGAGCAATACGGATGGTTCTTATAAAAGAACCGTCCGGAATAAGGAGCTTTCGGGATGGTTCTCTTGAGAGAACCCTCCCGAATGCTCAAATTTTTTTAAAAAAATTAATTTTTAAACTTCATTTATGAGCTACGTAAATTGGATTGAAGGGAGCCCTGTACTTCAGCAAATAACACAAAAACCAAGTTCTGAAATTCAAAATTGAATCAATAATTGTTAATTTTCTACTATAAAATGTCAATAAAAGATCACTTACGCATGATAGAGAAACAACCAATAGAAACCCAATTAATTTAACCAAAAAGATGAAATAGTAAACTTTAATTTGACAGGAAACAAAATAATGAAAAGTAGTGTACTTACAAATCACTTATCAATAAAACTTTAAACCTAAACAAACAACATCAACATCTCGGATAGAAACCTAAACAAAACTGTGAAATACAAATCTTTCATAAGGACAGACAAAGCAAAGTGCAAAAATATAATTTGAAGTAATATATACATATGAATGACAATGAAGCATTTCCTTGGGTCAATAAATTAATGCAAACATCTCGAGTCAACATGAAGCATCGCAAGACCTTTCAATTATGAATATAATATAATAGTGTGAAGAACACTTGCATTGGAGCATGAACATGTGAATTCAAC
>CATIWQ010151680.1:0-12384 GCA_949673415.1 Euphorbia schlechtendalii
GATCTTTGACAACTTCGATCCTAAGCCAAATCTTTGTGTTCCATGCATCTTTTTACACCTTTTTCACTCTTTTTCCATGGAATTCCACTTTTGATCATTTTACTCCTAAGGTTTACCTAGTTTATGCATTTACATAAAAAACAACTACATACCACATGAAGTCTTTTATATGAAGTATAAAATGACTTAAATCATAGTGTTTTATAATTGAAAATATCATGATTATAAGTGTAAATATACACTTATCACTTATACACTATTAAAATATTTTTGCAATTGAGAATGGAGGGAAATCTTATCTATTGTTCACAAAGATGCTGGGGAGTATTCTTCGTATGAAGTTGAAGGGAACAATTTTGAGAAAGGACGGAGATGAAGAATGTATTGATGTCCCGGAAGATTGTGAAGTTCCTAGTGACTATAGCTTTGGAGAAATCAAGCCTCAAGCTTAATATGGAGGGCAAGAGCTTGCCATGAGCTCTTAACCAAAGTGATAATGCCTAAAACTAGGTCTCTCATAAGCTCTACTAAGTTTGAGGTATGCATCGTCTACCACATGGTGAATGGAAAACAACACAATTGGCTAGTGCTTATCCTTCACCATCTCACCAAGATGATAACGATGTTTCACTATAGTTTTCTCATCACAACTATAATGAAAGCCCTTAAAATCAACATGGAAGGTTATGAAATGGCTAGAGGATATCATTTGTTGTCGTTGAGGAAAGTCTTTGACTTTAACCAATTTAAAGAACTAAAGTTTTCATAGCTCCACTATGGGTATACTAGGCTTAAGATATTAAGTTGAAGAAGGCGAAGATTGTGCCAATAATCGTTCTAGAGAATATGCTCAAGGAAGAGGAAGATTCTAAAAATGATGAAGTTGAGGAGGAGTCTAGTGAGAAACTCAGAATGAGCTTCCTCTCAAGGCTCATTTATTAAAGGCTAATACCACTATGAGCCTAGTGGCAAAGTAGGCTTCACCAACGAAGAGAGCAAGCCTAGCTAAAAGAAAGGTAGTAGTTGTGCATGTCAAAGCACAACCTAAGAATAAGATCAAATTAAAGATCAAGGTAGAGAGAGAAGTGAAGGCCAAGGCTAAGAAGGCATCAGAAGAAGTAAAAGTTGCCAGATCAACTCTTCTTCCTCCAAACCCTATATTTATTGCAAAGGTTCAAATGTTTACTTTAGAACTCTCTTAAGCATTAAGGGAGAGAAATAAGAAGTATTCTGCTACAAAGAATGAAGCTGAAACAATTTTTTTGCAAGTTGACAAGAAGTGGAACGGAGTCTAAAAGAAGAAAAGCACCTCTACCAGGACTAAGTGAACACTATAACTTGTATTGAGTGATGAAGAGAGTGAAGAAATTAACCAAGAAGTGTTTGTAGAATCAACTCCTTTTGAAGAATATGCTAATCACTTAGCAAGCTGAGTAGCCTCTAATTGATTCATCCTTGGATCAAATAGCTATCCCATAGGCATCTGTAAATTCAGGGGAGTTTATTCAAAATTCGTGATCATTTGGCCAAGGAGAGTGTGAAGAATCTGGTGGACAAAATGTCTATTATTCTCAACAACTTCACTAATTCTATAGCTCAGGTGAATGTTGTTTTCTCATCTATTTCAACTTCAAATTTCATAGCAAATGCAGTGGTAGGAAAGATGAAGAGTAGTATAGATGTTGCTTTCTTACAACTAAGCAGTATCAATGAAGTGATGGCATCTCAGACTACTCAGCTTCACAAGTTTGGGGAGGAGGATGAAAAAAAAGACCAGCACAAATAATGATATCTTTGACAACAATTGCAATACTTTGGAGAAGATATCCAAATTAATGATAGCCAATGACAAAAAGGTAGATGATGTTGTGAAGAAAGTGGAGAAGCCAATGCTTAATTTAATTGAGATAGATCAAAAATTCAATGGAGCATATGCAACTCTCAAGGCTAATAATGATGGTGTTATTAGTGACTCTAAAAAGTTATTGATCTCTACTATGGGAAGACTATTTCTAAAATCGAGTGACTCATTGGACCCTAAAAATGGGTTATTCATAAGAAACTGAATGTCCTAGTGGATAAGATCAATGAGTTTCTAGAAAGGGTTCAAGCACTTATGGATACTAGGATAAAGGACTCAAAGGACATAGACTTCACTGCAAAGACAATCAAAGCTATGTGTACGAGAATTTTTAAAATTGGGGCCAAGCTAAAGATTCCTCTATAAACCATAGATTTTAGAGGTCTACTACAAAGTTTCTAATAGTTTGCGTGTCAAGTCTTCGATCTCATTGCTCATCTCACTCGGTACCACCATCTACTACTGTGGGAGCTTAATAATTAAGTGGTCTTATCTTCACCTGGTAGGGAGCAGCTTGTCAATGAAATCCAACCATCTCTAGTTGGCCGACAAGAGATGTTTACTCATGCTCTTGACTCTTTCAATGTCTATCTCAACCAATTGGTGTCGGAAGTATTAACAAAGGGGGAGAAGGTAGCATAGGTTACTCGTAAAACTACTCAATAGCTGAAAGAACATCTTCCTATAAGGCCATAGAATCCACTAGAGTAATAGAAACCACAAATTTAACAAAGAGGAGGCACATCAGGATCATCATCTGCACCAAGGGGAAGAGGCGATCCTAAGCAATGGAGATATATAGATGTGTAGTAGAAAATTTTGTAATAGCGCTGAATGTAAAACTTAGTATAGGATAAAACTAGTGTACTTTCTCAATTATGTATATAAAAGTTATATATTTTCTTCAAGTTAAGAGCATAAATTTTTATGTTATATTTGTTGGTTGTGCATGAATTTAACTACTACAGGATTCAATTAAAACCACTAAGAAAGGAGAAGTTGAGTAAGACAAGTCCCATATCAAGGAAAGTTCTCTAAGTATGGGTGAGCTGATGTTGACTAAAGGGAATCCACTCAGCATTGGGGATTCTATGCTTCTTGAGGACGTTTACTCAGCACAGGGCATTCTTACAACTCTTATTAGGTTTTCTTATATCCATAAACTCTTACTTGATTAATTTCTTCTACTAACTAGTTTATTATCTATTCCAAAATGGAGGAGATTGTTGAACCCAAGTTAATAGTGCTTCACAGTATTTAAGTTTTGGAGATAAAAAGTTACTTAGGATAGTGAAATTAATCAGATACTAAGTAGACACTAAATAAAGTATGTTAGCTTGAGTTCAGGAAACCAACTCAGCTTAGCATACGTTTAGTTAAGTTATGGCTTAGAGTAGCAAAAGCTAAGTAGTTTTTGTTACATTATTTATTCAATATAACTCAACACAAGTTGAGTAGTTTTACTTAGTTTTTCTCAGCATAAGTTAAGTAACTCTTGCGATGCTAACCTACTATTACACATGTGCGTTTAATTGTTTCTGTTAAAAAATAATATTCCTTAGTGATGTTTTTTCAAGTATTGGACCTGAAAGCAAAAGGGATATTTATGTGGTCCTCACAGCCATAAGGTGTTAGTACTGAATGTTGGGATATCCTCACTTAAAGCCAAATAAAAAAGGTATCTTTTGACGTTGACCATTTTCCAACATCATCATACCAATTGCAATGTCAACAAAAGTGTCTAATCTTAACTAGCCACGTTGCATCTCGCGCACCTCTCTCAACTACATTACTTGAAGATAAAAGAGTCATTGACAAGAAATAGATTAATGGATGAATCTCGCACCTCAACTTTTGAAATCGCTATCTCTAATCATCCACAAATCTATTTCAAAAGAATATATTTCAAAGTTGTGAAGAGAAGATATTTTGAAGAGCAGAGTTAAGATGAGAAGTTTGCAAAGGCTACTTCTAGACTTCTACAACTATAAATAGAGCTTGGAGCAGACGTTTACAAATTGGTGAATCACCTTGAATTTCTAAAGAGTTGAACCTCTGTTAAAGTAATCACTGCATTCGAAATTCAAAATCAAGCAATCTAAAGCCAACAACCATTTATAATCAATTTATAGAGAGAAATTAAGTAGGCTTAGAATGTAGCTAAGCTGATTATTTGTAAAGGAACCAACGATCTATTACTTGAGTTCGTTTATAAGGGAAATCATTTATTCAATCCTGCATATGTCAGTTTGAGAAGGGTACTCAAACTGAGTTGATATGTAGTTAGCTTGAAAGGTACTTGATGTAATGATCGCCTATCCGCTGTCAAAGGCTTCACCGCCTAGTTAAAGGAAGGAATCACTAGTAAATTAAAGGTTGGAGAAGATATTTGGGGACTGGAAGTAGGATAGATGCTAAATGAAGAAAAAGTTTAGGTGTAAACTTTCATTAAACTATATCTTTTATCTTCGATAGTGTTTGCGCTCATACAACACCTTTCTCCCTGTTTTATTTTCTCGAAAATAACATGAGCTTAGTAATATTTTTCTCAGCACAACTACAGATAAACCAAGTCAACTCAAGTTGAGTGGTTTGTAACTTAGCCTAAAAACTACACTCAGCATGTTTGACTCAGTACGCATTAAAATGACTTGGCAAAAGATTTTCAAAACATAAAAAGAATCTACATGATTATTTATGCTAAAGTGAACCAACATTCTCTCCTCTACTAGTTGGGCCTACCTCTTGCTCTAAATAGTCTATAAGACAAGTACAAAACATATAAAAAAGAAACAAACATCAAGTAGTAGTAAATAATATGTAATGAAAGAAAAGTCAGATCTTTACCTTTTAGAAAGGCAATATCACTCAAGGCCTAAAAGGGCCAGTGGAACTAGAGCTATGCCTGACCACACAGGGTTAGACACTTAGGTATAACAATGGCGCAAAGATCCAAGTGGAGCAGGTATCGTAGCATCCTCTATATTCATATTATCATTATCATCAAATCAGGAGGGCCATCAAAGTCATCTCCTTCACTACCATTTCTTGGTGGATTAGCTACCTCGATATCTTGAGGATCATCACCCCTTACCTTGTAGGGGTACATCGGTAGGAGCCTTGTGAAAAAGGACTAATAATTTCTACTAATAGAGGGCACACACATCTCACTCCCATACTCAAATAGCTTAAAATCTGCAAGGGAATCAAGTGAGGTAAAAAAACTCCTAGGGTACATCTAGCGGCACACATATCTTAGCCGTCTGGCTCATCCTCCAATGCTGAATGCACTCTCCAAAAAAAACCCTAGGTGGAAGGGCACTCTAGGATAAGCTGGTAATCATCCAGCCAATGCCTGACTCAGAGGATCTCAACCCAATTGGTTAAAGCCTCCCATGGATCGGTCTGTACCTATAACAAAATTATGCCAATAAATGCAAGCATTCTGGTAAAGTCAATATCCTAAGACCTAAGGTAAAGCATGCATTTTGAAGTAAAAGGAAGTGGAAGAAAGCATACCCATCCGCGTCGGAAGTGGTGGAGATACTCTTTGTACCACGCATGCTCTTCCTCTTGGTCCTGCCACAGCTGCATTCAGTAAGAAATGTAATGCACTCCTAGTAGCTCCCCTCCTAACACTATTTCAAGAGGAATGACCCAAAGCTCGAATTCCCACAACTGCGAAGGATGAGTAAATAATGTCAAAAACAAGGGGCATGTAGAATAAAATGAATAAAGTAACTAATAATGTGTGCTCACCATAATCTAGAGAGGTCTAGCCTTCAGCTCCTTCATCGATCAATGTGTGGATCCATCGATTCCGTAGTAGAACTACCCCTCGGTTAGTTCCACCTAGTAATATCCTCTAAATCAGATATGGCGGGCATGATAGTAGTTTAGCACACTAGTGGGTCTTGGGAAAAATACAGTGGTCAAAAGTTACATGATGAAGGATCTGATAAATTCTGAGACCTAAGCAGCAGTGATTTCAGGAGTCACCATCGCCTTACCATGCAGCTGGTCAACATCCGTGTTTCGATAGGGTGCATGCCTAATAAACTCTCCATATAATCAAGGACAATCTTCTCTATCATGAAGGAATCTAGAAAATGGCTGAACCTCAACATCTTCTTCGTCCATCATAAGCTAGTAATGGCCACAATGTGATGGTAATATCCTCCAATGATAGATGGAAGGTGTGAGTGGTCTCACTCTATCGCTCAATCATGGCCACCAAAGCTTTGTGGCTCGTAGCCTTCCTGACCATGGGTAATGCATTAATAAGAGGCCCAAACCCAATGGCCCAGATGGAGTCAGCCAAAAACCGATCATGCCTAACCCCAACGTCTACGTGAACTCGAGCCCACTAGTTGGCACACACCCTAAGTGCAGCGATAGTGGTATAATCCTGCGGCTACATTCACAAGGAGAATAGATAAGTCTCATGCATTCCATTTCATCCATCAATAAAATAAACATGGAATAACTATTTAAGAAAATGAAGATTTTAATAAAATTTACCTAAATTAAATTTGAAAATATTTTATTAAGTCTTAGGGAGTCCCCTAAAAATATAATATGGCAATAAATGTAAACGAGATCACATAAATAAAGTGTAACATAAAAACATTCTCATGCATTTTAAATAAAAGTGTATTAATGCATTTTTAATATAATTTAACCATGCACTTAAATATATATATATCCTCATTCTTTTTCAATTAAAATGTGTTCATGCATTTTAATAAAATAAATATACATACTCATGCATTTTCTAATTTAATCAAAAGAATACTCATGTAATTGGGTAAAAAGAGCATCAAATTTCTCATAAAAATTATCAAATTATCACCAAAAAATGCCAAATAATCATTCACATGACATAAACTAGTCTAAAAAAGCTAAAAAAAACTGAAAAAAGTCACTTCCGAGGGGTTCCCGGGCTAGTGGCTGTCTTTCTTGTGAAAAGGGACTGCCACCGATCTAGTTTAGATAAACCAAACCGCCACCATTCTAGCAAGACCGATGGTGATCTAGCTAGCCCAACCAAGCACCGGTTCAACTGGACTGGTACCCTAGACTTCTTGACAGCATGCCCTTTTAGGCATGCTCCGATCGCATTTGGCCTTTTCCGGGTCAAATTTCATCAAGATCTTATCCTAATGCATCCTAAATATTGGGCAATCCATTCTAACCTATTTTCATGCATTAAAATCAACCAATTTCATCCAAATTTTTTTAAATTTCCAATTCCTATTATTTCACAAAATCGATGCTAAAAATTAACGAATTATAGACTTACTTGGTGTTGGGAGGTATGCCTAGCGGGATCGGTGATGAGTGCGACCCTTGATTCTAGAGTATACCTGAGAAAATCCTCCAAAGCCAAAACCCCATTCACTTGTCAAATGGGAAAAACCCTCAAGCCATTCGAGCCCTCTTTGAGTTCTTCCATCTTCGGCTCGAATTTCGATGTCCCTTTACATTGTTAAACATTTTTCTATTTGAAGAAAATGGTGAAGGGGATGGAAGTTAGAGAGAAAAAGAAAGAAGAAGAAGTTGAGAAAATTGAAAAGTGAAAGAAAATATTAGAGCAAGTGAAGAAAAGAGGAGGGAATTTTTGGGCTCCCCACTCGGACCCAAAATTTTAGCCCGTTTCCCAATCTCTACACCGCCACCATTGTTTTCATTGGTGTAGGGATTCGTTGTTGGCGCTGATATTCTCTACATCGCCATCAACCTCTGCCCATTAATTGGTACCCCATCGGTATTTTCACCCGATTTAAATTCATACCCAACATTTTTCATGATTAAAAAAATATCCGGATTTATTTTCTTTTAAATAAATTCCTCCAATAAATATAATTTCTTCCAAATTAAATAAATTATTTCATTCCAAAAATTAATTCCTCCCAAAATTTATTCATCTCTAAAAAGAATTAATTCTTTCAAAATTAAATAATCCCAATTAACCAAAAATTTTAAAGGGAAATTTTTTATTCCCTTTGAATTTATTCTAATCCTCTTTTGTAACAACTAGAACCTTACCCAAATCTCATTAAAATTATTTTCCCCATCAAATCGGCATCTTCTAGGTGAAAAATCAACCTCTTCAAGAGATGCCTTTACGAGATTTCGAACAAGGCCGAATTTCTTCCACTTAATTTTTTATTTTTATTAATTTTTCTCGACGTCTTAATCTTGACTAAAAGGAAAAATATTTTGTTTCCAAAAAGTCAATCAAGAAGTTAAAACGCACTTATTGACATTACTAACCCCAAAAACAACTTTTTACATTTTTTAGGTTTCCAAACAAACTGAATTTTTTCCAAGTGATTCCGTAAGATTGGAAAATATCTATGTTGGGCATATCCAAGGAGCATAGCCAAATTTTCATGTTCTAACATCATCTTTGGCATTCATTACTTCCAAGTGATTCAAAAATCGGAAAACATCCATGTCGTAGCTTTCCAAAGAGCACGGCAGCCTTCCATGTTTTGAAGATAACTTCGGCACTTAATTTCCAAGTCAACCCTATTATTTCTTTGTCAAAGTTTCTAACGGAGCAAAGTCCTACCTAACCATCAACAAAGACAACACATTTATTTCCTTAGAAAGACAACTATGCGCTTTTACCCTAGAAGTCAACCTAGTCAAGGTTTCGAAAGGTACAATTTCTCACCTCAAGGTCAACTTCGACAAGTCATGTCGGCCCAGGTAATATTTCTATTCTTGCTCTTTTTGTGTAGCCATTCTAACTTATGTCAGTAGTGATCACACGAGGAGCATACTATGAGCACGGGATTCTTGGTCCCTCTCACGAAACGATGATGAAAGCATATTGTTTAATACTTACTCTCTAGGTTTTTGCAAACCCATAATCAGGGTTATGATGGCACCGAAAGAAGTTCTCACTGCCTTTCAAACCTTTTTCGCATATTAATATAATTAATTTAATCATTTGATAATTTTATTTTATAGGTTTAGTTCATCTCTTCCTTTGTTAGGAATAAAATAAGTGTTTTTAGCCTTTAAACCTTTTTTTTCATTTAAATAAATAAAAAATATTAAAAGTTAAATTTTACATGTTAAAAAAATTAAAAAATGCCTAAAAAGTAAAAAAAATTGGTTACCTTTGTTGTTTAGGTAAACCGGAACCTCTGGGGGTCTTTCGATTCCCCGTGCCTTCTCTAGCCGGTCTAACTAGACAACCATTAGTCTAACTAGACCGATAGCAGTCCTTTGGTTAGACCAACACCGGTTCAAGTTAGAGGGGCACCAGGTTATCTGCTTGATTCTTCTTTATTTACCCTTTTTTTGGTGATTTTCTCATTTTATCCTCACTTTTTAACCAACCCAAAAGGGTATAAAATGGTTCAAATTTTGAGGAGTGAGGGAGGACACCTTATTTCAGGCATTTTCTTGGTTTTTAGTGAGAGAAGAGAGAGAAAAACCAAAACTTGATAAGTAAGTTTGGGAAAAAGGGAAAAAATCCTCCTTCATTTGATTTTTCCTCCATTTACTTTAACTCTTCTTGGCTTGAGTACTCAATATTTTGGGTAGATCCTTTAAATACCTTTCTTACGAACCTAAATTTACAAAATCCCCCCTCCCAATTCTAGCATTTTTTCTTCATTTTTCTTGGTGTTCTTCAACAAAAAAAGGCTTGGCAGGACTATTTTCTAGGCGTTTCTAGTTTCAAAATAATTGGGAACATGTTGGAGGGGTAAAATTCTATGTTTTGAAGACTTATTGGCTTGTTTGTGTGTTTTTGGGTGTTTTGGGATAAAAAATTATTTAATAACCTAGTGCCCCTCTAGTAGGACTAGTACTTCTCTAACTAGACCGACGCCCCTATAGTTAACTACAAGAACACTAAGAAACTATAGAAGCGGTGGTTTTCTTGAAGAGACATCGCTCCAAATTGATTTGCATCAGTTTAAAAGTCTCGTGCATTAGAAACGGAAAACTTCAACAGAAAATCGGAGTATCCTAGGGCCTTTAAAGTTTGGTTAGCGCCCTTGTTGTCAGCCAGGTAACCCCCAGGAACCTAGACCTACATTGTTCTAGGTGGTGGCAGCAAGGCCATCCCTGGCACAAACTACAGGGGCGCTGATCTGTTTTTCGATGAGAATGTCCGTTTATTGTTTTTTCACCTAGATTTCAATTTTACGCTCTATTTTAGGCATCCCCAATAATAGGAATCAATATTTCTTGATAACTGACCACACTTTATGTCATGTAAAATCTCCAAATAACTAAAATGAGCAAGATAGGGTCTCAAATATATCGATTTTGCAAGAAAACTCGCTTTGAAACTCGAATTTCCACTTTTAAAAAGTCAATTGAATGTAAAGCTTTTAACAATCACCCTAATCTAACTTATTGCATGATTTATTGAGTCTTATATGGTGTTACTAACATTACTTGTGATGTGCCATATAAATTGAGCTAACCCTTTGTGGATGCAAGTTAGATGTATGTCAGGATTTTATTCCTTCTGGTATTGTTTCATAAAAGTTAATGTATTTGTATATAAAGATTGTGTTTAGGACCACTTGTACTACCCAAAAAATGTATTACTTAATCCCTACCCCCCTAAACTAAAAGCCTTTTATTTTTATTACCTTTATTTATTTTCTCTACTTGTTTATTTACGACATTTATTTATTTATTTATCACTTTCCAAGTTGTGAATGCTTTAAATTACTCAACATAAGTCGAGAATGACTAGAAATAACTGAAATAATTTAAAGGTGGTGATTTGTATGTAATTATAAATCAAATAATGACGAAGTAAGTAACTCATCCGAACCTAAATCTCTATATTACAGTGCATTTTATGCTTAACAGATCTAGGTTGTACCAAATTTCTTTGAAGAGTTGATCTAGGTGTGACTCCATAATGTAGGCTAGAGGTTTAGGCCTCGAGTCTTTCCAAAACTTTATTTTCTCTTTCTCTTAAAACTCCCCTGCCCTATTTCACTAGGCTTGCACCTTGTGGTGACCACACGGGTCTGAAACGTCTTTCGCTCACAACCATAATAGTGAAAGATTGGTTGTCGAGTAACTTCGTGATGTAAGTTTTGGGAAAGTCTACATAGGTTTTAGGATCAAGATCTAAATGGGTGGATAAGATAATAAGCATCTATCTCGGAAATCTTTCATTAAAAGAGTTTGTAAAAGATATATATGCATAATTATGAACCCATAAGTATTCCAATGACTAAGAATATGATTCTTAGTATAAGTATTTATCCTCAAACTCCTATCAAGTGGGAGGATATGGAAAATGTTCCATATATTGGCATTACATATGCTATTTTGTACTCCAAACTTAATATGACTCATGTTGTGTACATTGAAGCAATATATTATTTCATTCCAATAATAGAGCACTAGAAGATCATTAAGAAAATTGTAAGATACTTGTGTATGACCATTGGTTATGCTCTAATATATCGAACGTAGGAAATAGACCTTATTGAATACATAGGTGCATATTAGTCAAGCTAAGGCTGGAATTGAGTTTTTCCAGTAATGGTCAAAGACTTTGTTTGACAAAAGAGACTCTTGAGTCTTCTTATGCTAAGTGCTCCAACAATATGTTGAAAATTTATAGAAATAGTCCAGCATCGATATCTTATGCGATATACCATGTTTATATTTTTTTAATAACAAGTTTTATGCATGTTTTGTTATTGAATAGTTTTAGGATTCTATTTTACTATACTTAAATCTGAGTGATTTATTTGATTTCTATATTGTTAGCCATTTTATAATTTATATTTGTTTAAAGACATATAAAATACATAAAATACTTAAATCCCTACTGTGAGCGGGCGACACGGAGCGGTGGGCCGAGAGCGCGCGGAAATCATAAGCGCGGTCCACCGGGGTGTTTTGAAAACAGATGAAGGAAAAGCACCGGGTCTGGGACCCGGAAAAAAGGTTAAAAAGAGAAAAAGACGAAAACGTTTAAGATCGGTTCTAACCCGAATCCGCCGTCTCTCAGTGTGGAGTCGCCACCTGGATTAGCTCTTTCCAGAAATTAGAGTCCTGTGAGGCTTAACATCCGGGGGACGGCCCACCAAGACACAGAGATTCGGGTCCGGGATAAGTTTCTTATTTCTTATGTAATCACAAAATATTACATCTACAGAAAACCGTTTTCTTTAAATTGTGCATATTCGCACTTATGTCATTTTTGAAGTTAAATGCATGTTTCACGTATTGCGAAATAATAAAACATTCACAAAACGGAAAAGTAAATCATCCACAAAACAGTAAGTAAGTGCGGAAAGTAAATGCGGAAAAGTAAAATTACAAGGCTTCAAAATCGGGGGATACAACCGCCCACTACCCTATTAATTACATTTTCTGTAAATAAAATGTGCAATACCCGAAGGAAAATAAATCCTAAACATACATCTAACCTGCATCCACAAAAGTTAGCACAGGGAATATATCACGTATGCTCGATTTGATTTTGGCGAGACCCGTGTGGTCTCATTAAAAACATC
>CATIWQ010151694.1:0-16089 GCA_949673415.1 Euphorbia schlechtendalii
ATGGAACGATTTGATGAAAAAAGCAATATGCGGAATAGAATACTTATCGGGTTGTTCGAAGATGTGTTGCGAACTAAAATTCTTGCCAGGGCAAGTAAGTTTAGTCCATGCTCACCGCACCACTGAAAGCTCCCTCGTGATCTGAGTCTGATTCAACCATTGTGGGATTTCAGATTGTATTTAATTGTTTTAACGTAAGGATCCACCTGTGAAACAGATTAAAATCAAGTGAAGGTCGGAGCTTTTTCCCCCGGGCTACCTCCGATGATAAAGTCAGTGAATTAATAAAATATGGTAGATTGCGAGATTCAGAGAGAAAACTAGGAAGAGGAGAATTGAAATTAGGAACCTGTCGTTGGACTCTCCTTCTATTTATAAACCTTGTCAAATCCCTCAAATCAAGGGGATTTGAAATAGTCAAAGCATGATCGTGATACCTAAAATCAAGGGAGATCGGGTCTGGATCTCATCCGTTCCTTGATTTTAAGACGCGATTATACAAGTGGCAGCTCTTTTTGGCTAGGCGGTCGTTGTCTCGATTGATGAAACTGAAACATCCTCTTATGATCATTTTAAGAATCCCTCAAGACTGGTCCAACCGACTCATGAGGTGACATCATATCGATACTTGAGACCAAACAAACATAGCGAATGGAGACGAGTTTGAGCCAAACGAGGCAGGGCTACTAACTAAAAGGTGGTTCACAAAATAAATCATCTATTATAATCCATGAGACAACGTCATCTTATGAATACCCTTTTATCAACTTTCATAAATTCAAAAGAACATAAGCTGAGTGTGATATTATTCAACACTTCCCATTTGATCAATTTGGGCAAAGTTCAATTAAATTTAATACCTCACATGATTTGGATTCTCTAAAATTAAATTGATTATAAAATCGAGAATGACTTGAAATTTATATAAGTTGGTTTTAATCATTTAAATTTAATAGATTGATTAAACACTTGAACTAAGTTGAAAAACCCATATTGACCCATGACGATAACCGGTAAAACAATCAAATTCAAATCCATCTCCATTCCAAATACATTGATAAAAATACAATGAGACGATTATATCCTTGTAAATTTTCTAGGATTGCTTTACAAAAATATTATTACACAAGAAAGCAAGAATCAAGAATTAATACAATTATAAAAGACAAATTTAGTATGATGACTGAGATACAAGGCTGGATTCTTCTTTGGGTGATCAAGGGTCAAACATGTAATTTACCTTTCCTTTGAGGCAAATTACCTTCGTTCTACAACTAGTAAAATTGCGTCCTAGTTTCGAAACCTTCTCAATGTAAAAGAGCAAGATTACCTCAGGGGTTCAAGTTTTATAACAGCTTCGCAATTACAGCCGAGGCAGCAATTAGTGCAATTAGTCCCACATTCTCATTGTAAAACCCTGTGAAAATATGAAATAACAATCAACTTGAAGTTTTTTTATCCAATTCTATCGAAGGATGTAAGCTAGCTCGATAGTTCAAATCTAAACATCTAATAGAGAGTGGTATGTATTGCACACATGGTTGTCGAAATCGTACGATTCGTATCGTCGTACGATTCGGTTCGATTCACCTCAAAAATAGATTTGAATCTATGGGGTGAACTGAAGGAATCATACTGAATCGGTAGAATCGTCCGATTCCATCGAAAAGAAGAAGTTTATGAGATTTGAGATAGGGGGCATGCTTCTGAAGATGATGAGAGCTTCAGCCAAAGTTCCTGTTGCTAGTCAGCGCCACTTTGCTGGATACTTTGTTTGTTGCCATGGTAGAAGTAGAATGTGAGGTTGAAGAGGACCCTTGACTCTTCAATTTCAACTTTTTCTTAATTATGAAACAAAAATACAACACCGCTTTGTAAGTTGTTTAAGTAATTATGAAGCTGCCCCACTTGTTCCATCTTCTTCAGACTCTATCTCAGTCTTCTTTTTCCAATTTATATATTTTCTTATAATTTATCAAACATCAACTCGTTTACTAGATTTTCATAACAATAAAAATGTAGTATATTATGTTATGTAATTAATATTATATAATAATCACTCAATTTTTTTATTTTCAAATGTTATAATGTAATTATTTAGTTTTACATGTTAGATCTAAGTCGAACGTTGTAAGGTCTCGTTTGATTGGCGGAATGGAATAGAATAGGAAATGAATGCAAAAACATCATATATGATACACGACTCCGATGTCAGAAGGAATAACTCTTCCTAGTTTTCATAGGAATCACGGAATAGCTATTCCTTCATTTCAAAGAAGAATAGCTATTCCGTGATTCTTATGGTAACTAGGAATAGTTATTCCCTTCAATGTCGGACTCATGTATCATATTTGACGTTTTTGCATACATTTTCTATTCTATTCCATTCTATTTTATTCCGCCAACCAAACGAGCCATAAATGTTTTATTCTTTTACAATTTTATGAACTTCAAACGAATCGGTTCGATTCACTATTCAAAATATTAGATTTCGAATGTCGATACGAATCTCGATTGGACAACTATGGTTGCACATTTTTCAAGTGTCAGCTCAAAAGGGATATCTGTACATTATGTGAAGATGTTCTATTCAAAATATTGTATAAATATTACAACATTGAGTCCCTGAACTTTTATGGATTTATAAATTAATTCCATGATCCATTTTCCTTTCTCAATGTATTCTCTCCCTAGAATTGACCTTTAAATCAATTGTTTGTCACTACATATAAGATCAAGTACCTCATGTATTGAAAAAACGGATCAAGGGGCTGATTGCGAAATCCATACACATTCAGAAGAATATACGTATTTTTAGAAGTAAAAGCACAAACTGAAGCTAGTAATGCTTACCACTTTCAGAAGTAGCGGTGGCAGGAAGTGCTGGAATTTTCACAGCTGCAAATAGAGCAAGTTAAGTCAATACAAAACAAAAACCGATAAAAAAATTTTGCAGGATCAAGTTAGACGAAGCAGAAGTAGCGAAAGACATACTTTTATTGCATGACGATGCTGCTAATTGAGATGACGGCCATGGAGCAGGAATATTGTCATTCAAATCACAAATGAAGCTTATCCCTGATGACTTGTCCAGTGTTGCATCAGAAGGCAAGCTTGGCAGCAGGCATCCATTCTCTAACCACACAAAAAGATGAAAAACTAGGCACAGAATCCACTAACAAAAAAAAGAACTTGTTGATTCTACATAATAACTGCATACCTTGTTTAGCTTCTGGCACCAGCATCAATTCATGGCAAAAAGACAAAAGAATCGAATATTAGCAAGAGAAAAAAAAGGCGGATAAGAGATGGAAATGGAGCAAGCAGACTGACCTTGGAGCGAAAAGTCCTTGAGGCTAATGTGGCAAAGGCTATAAACATCTCTCGTAACATTTGATTTCTGTAACTTCATTCCAAGAGTTGTGGCACAATTTAGTGCTTGTAAATTGGTTATAAGGCTCTGCCTCTGCAAGTGAGACAAGTAGCTATCCACGGCATTGCAGCATTTTTCATCATTACTCGTTCCATTTCCGCAGCCTTTCTCGACATGGCTCATGTTGGGGAAAACCAGAGGGCACACTTTATTGACTTTACAGTTGGTTAGTCCTCTGAGAACCTCCTTTGCGTGTAAAGCGTCGATTTTACTTGCCAACCATCGAAGCACGATATTCTTACAATCATCGATCGTAGCTGAATTATCAGGTAAACCATGGGTGCCATCCACTGTCAAGACTTGAGAAGCCTTTAGTGCGATTTTCGTAGCAGCTTCTGAAATGGCATCCTGGCAGACTAGGTCGCAACATTCCCGCACTGGATCGATCTTCTGGCAGGCAGCAAGAAGCTTGGATGAATCCACGGTGCTTTCAAACTCGCTTACATGTTTAACTGGGCATGAACGTTCCGTGAGATTTGATGGTTGGACCGAGCATATTCTCTTAACATTATCTGCAGCACCCTGACTCAACAGAATCTGCTCAATATCTGAAAGGCAAATCTTTGATATTGTTCCATTTAAGGCGAGCACGTTCGTGTATTTACTGGATTGGCCGATAAGAATTGCTATGGTTGCATGTAACTGAGGACAACAAATGACATTAGCGAGCAATGGTGCAAAAACTGCCCAGCAATCGATGGATGTCACGCTCATCAGATTTTTGGCAGCAGTGAAATTCAACGTACATAGTCCTAAAAGAAATTTAAGGTCAAAGACAAATTGTAAGTTTAAGAGTGAACAAGATAATGGATATTGGTTATATGATAAGGATACGTTAATTAAAACCTGATAATTTTGGAACAGAGCTGTTTGTGAAAGGTTGCAAAGGAGAAGGGGCAAGAATAGGCAGAAATGGCTGAGGGGCTGTATTAGGTGAGATTTCAGGAAGAAAAGCATCAGATTTCCTGTCAACCAATGCAAAGCCCACATTTAGACCTACAACCAAAATGCAGGTCAGTGTGATGTTCAACTTCAAATTCATAATGCCCTGTAGATTACAAGATGAAATGAAAATACAAAATTCTAGCATGTACTGCAAAGCCATATTTCATAGTTAAACTCAAACAATGCAGAGATTTACCCGTGGCAGGATAGGTAGCAAAATGAAAAAAAAAAAAGAGAGAGAGAAGTGATATGTAATGGTAACAGCCACAGGTATATCTAATAAAGCATAGACAGGATATCATCAAAAGAAGAAAAATCACAAAATTATGACAATTTGTCAGCCAAGCAATGGTTCCTCCAAAACAATTCAGATGAACAAAGATATGGAATTAAAATGCAAACTTAGAAAGCTAAGTTGTTTTATAAAAACCTACTAGGCTTACAAGAAAATATCTAATCTGGACAAAAGTTGGAACTTAGAAGCGATACGAATGGCTCATGTAAACGAAATCACAATGCTAGCAAGGATACTACTCATCATGTTATTGCGGGTACCCATGGCCCTATTGCTCCTGGTATGTACACTAAAAGTCATATTTTTTTCGAATAGACGGAACATACATACTCAATATATATCTGACTATGATTTTATCGGTTAATTTATGAATGTAGAATATGGCTACACAAACAAAGTGAAAGAGAAGAGCGACGTGTGTAGCTTTGGCGTGGTGCTGATGGAATTAGTGAGAATTTGAAGACAACAAAGACATAATTGATTGGTTATCTAGCAACTTGAAGAGCAAAGAGACGGTGCTTAGCATTGTAGATTCGAGAATCCCCGAATTTTCAAAGAATCGGTGAAGTTGTTGATAATTGCAATGCTTTGAACAACAAGAGCTCCGTCACAAAGACCAACAATGAGAAGTGTAGTTCGAATGCTAGAAGAAGCCAAGCCATGTCAACTTGTGAGCATTGTGATTTACAAGGATGGGACTGGCAAGAAATTGGCAATCGCAAACCCAACAAATGTTTGTGACGAGAAACATCTCAAACCTTACAATATAAAGCTGGAATTAACACAAACTTTAATAACCCTCGACAAATTGTCAAGAACCTAGAGAGACAATCAATAATTGCAAAATTCCATGATACCAATTTGAACAAAAAACACAATGCCCAGTTACATTCATCTCCCGATTCAACAATATGACAGAACCCCGAGTGAATTAAGTCGCATATAAGTGCTACATAGCTGAAACCCGGTAAAGGAAACACAAAAGAAGAGCAGGAAAACTCACCGAACAGCAGCAGAAACACTTCAATAAGAACCATTGCGAAACTAAAGTTTAATAGAAAAACCCTCATTCATGCCTCCGCCTTCATCACTCCCAGTAAAAGACAGGGAAATGAATTGAAACTGAAGTTGCAGTTAGTAATAACTGAAGGTACGAAAATGATGAA
Organism: Euphorbia schlechtendalii; assembly: GCA_949673415.1. Classification (NCBI taxonomy): domain Eukaryota; kingdom Viridiplantae; phylum Streptophyta; class Magnoliopsida; order Malpighiales; family Euphorbiaceae; genus Euphorbia; species Euphorbia schlechtendalii. Next base: position 5,840 of record CATIWQ010151694.1, read on the forward strand.
CACTTTGTTGAAGTGGGTGGGATGGAATTCAGAGTGGGTAAATGAGGAAGCAAATTAAAGCGGACAGAAATGAAGCCATGGAGAATGGAGATAGAAACAGCACAGTTGCCATTAATGCCATCAAGTAGCACCTTTTTCTTCACTTCTGACACGAATGGCACGTGACAACTCAATTGTTTCTCACTTGTATGGCCGTTTGGCACGTGTATTTGATTATGCATGCTAAATTTTTACAAATGATTTTTCGAAACTGAGATGATTTTAATCACAATTCATATTATAATGCACTTGTAAATATTTAAAATAGAAAAATAAAATATTCCAACTAGCTCCTTCATAGAAGACCTGTATATTCTCAAGAACATCATTTTAGAGCTAATTTTATTTTACTTATTTTTTACTTTAAATTTAAAATTTAATCTAAATTTGAACGGAGATAAATTATTAAATTGAAAGCTTCTAAGTCATTCAAAAATTGTGTTTTAATATAGGGACTGTTCTAATCATTTAACTTCTCAGTAAGCCTATGTGTATTTTATAATATCAACCTCTCATGTCTACAATTATCTTTTTTATTTGCAGTTTGTTACAATATACAAAAAAAATTTGGTAAAAAAAACATAAAACGTGTTTTATGTAAAAATATTCATATATAAAGTGATTTTCGAAAATACTACATGGTTAAAAAAATAAAATTGTAATAAAAGTTGATGTTATAAATGAATCCAAATAATTATAATTACAGAGTTAATTTACGAAAGTCTGGGTTAAGTTGAGCTTGAACAATGTCATTTATATACATGTTTGACCAAGTCCCATCCAATTATCTTTTTCATCAATCCAATCTGCCTTAGTTGCTTAGGGCAAGTTCATGGTTCTCCATTTTGGAGAATTCTCCAAAATGAAGAATAAATATGGTTAAGTCCAACTATTCTTTGTATGTATATTTCAAATGGGGTTTACTAAATATGGAAAATGATTTATTCCTCATTTTAGGAATAGAATAAAATAAATTTTTTTTTGGGAATTGAATAAAATAATATTACTTATTACTTATTACTTTTTATTGTTTTTAGTTTTTGTGTTATTATTTTTATGTTAGTGTAAATCAGGAAAATTAAGTAAAAGTAAATCAGTAAACATAAAAAATAATAATGAATTTGATACATCATCGTGAAATTAAAAATTATAATGAATTTGATACATCATCGTAAAATTAAAAATTATAATGAATTTGATACATCATAAATTGGTAAACAAGTAACTAGTTGATGGAGTACTTGCTATTATCTCCATTTATTTTTAAATAAAAATAATCATTGTAACGAATTATCAATTTTCTCTTTAATACTGATTTTGTATTATCCAAGTTGATTGCGGGATAAGAAGATATGACAACAATTATGTTTAGATCTTTTTTTTTATCGATTGAATTAACCCGTTTGTAAAGAAACTTATAAGTTTCCAATATAAATTATTATTTTTAAATTAAATGAATATTATCATTAAATTATATTATTAATACAAATTTAATTGAATTGAATTTCTTATATTTGTTGGTTCTAAATAATGTTTAAGTTCTCATTGTTTAACTACACACTAATTATCTGTGTTAAAAAACAAAAGAAAAGATGTACTTTTGCGTTGACCATCTTGGATGGCTTCATCTAGTCTCTAGAATCACATGGACGACAATTAGTGATTTCCCGCATCACTTATTTTCCACAAATTAATTAATTAACTAAACTTTCGATTTTCTTCAAAAAAAACTAAACTTTTGATAGTGAAAATTAAGTGATGGACTCGGCATAAATGAGCTTAAATTTTGATTGTATTAGAGGTTTAGTCATAATCCGATTAATTTTTAAAAAAAATTAAAATGTCATTTTATATTGTGAAGTTTGAACTTGTAAATTCACAATTTTAAAATTTTTTACGGTGGCTCACCTTTTTTTGCCCAACTTTAATGTTTACTGCTGACGAGATTGAGTATAGATTCAGTTTCTTTTTATAGAAACAAGTATCGAAATAAAAGATACATTACCTATCATTCACACCCACTATCAGTGAATGTGGTATAATCCAATCTTTAGAAATATGTAACTAATTTACTTTTTTTATAATCAAAGGACAGTAATCATACGAAACCCTTAAAAACAATACAAAACTAGAAACAAAAGTAATTGATCACTCTATAATATTGTGAAAAATAGAGTTTGATCATAGAATGATAAAAACTAAAACATTTTGCTTAATTCCATATAAACTATTACCTCAAAATGAAATGCAATACTCCCTCTGTTTTTAAGTATTCCATTTAATCAATATATAAAAATTCAAAATATTACCCTCTCCGGTTTCTAATATTTATCATTATAGATCTTTTACTTTGGTTCCTAATACTTGTCATTTTAAAATATCAATGCATTTTTTTAACAATAATTTCCTAATTTACCCTTGCATTAATTAGGAAAGTGATTAAATGTAAATTAATTTATAAGTTGGTAACTAAGAAGGGAGAATTTTATTATAAAATAAAAGGGATAAATTAGTCATTTTAATAGTGCATTAAATGTCTTATTGATTTTGATGAAAAATCTAAAATGACAAATATTAGAAACCAGAGGGAGTAGTTTATTTCAAAATTTCATGATTATTTTTCCTTTTTCTACCATGTATACCCTTATTTATTTCATAATATTAAATGCATAGTTAGAATTGAAAAAGTAAAACATTAAGGGTTAGATTAGTACTTGCATATCCTTATTAATTGTTTTTTTTAAGTGTGAAATGTGTAAAAATACTAATAAAAATATGGACAACAACAACAACAACAACAATAACAATAATAATAATAATAATAATAATACTAATAATAATAATATATTTCGAATTATGTAAGTGAGCTTTAGCTTCCAAGTTATAGGTTTAGGTGGGTGAGCCCTTTTATTAGCCATTGCTAATATACTGTTTTCTGCCTCCAATCAGATTCGTATGTCGCAGTTCCAATCGAAGTTTCATAGTTTGATCTAACTTAGTCCCTTTCTTTGAAGTGTTCAAGGAAATTAAATTTTAAATAAATGACTTTGTCTCTGTATCCCAAGCTTGAACGTGAATTAGTTTAATATTTTTGTGTGGACTAGTTTTCCAATTAACATTTAAACAAGAAAAGGATAACTATACGAAATTGCAATGGTAATTTGACTAAAAGTACAAACTTGTAAAATGAATCGTTGTAATGTGACATTATAACAAGTACATATTTAACTTCATTATTTCCCTTACCTACATGCAAAATCTGAATGTTTTATATTTGTTTGCACTGATTTTGTGCGTAGTGAGTTGTCAGTAATCTAACTGAATAATTGATCCATTTTTGTTTTATCTCAAGTTATATATGTGTTTTGTAAATAACATTTAATAATTATTTTCAAATTTTCAGTAATCTAATTAAATAATTGATCAACTTATAACATTTATTTTCTTAAGTTACACTGTTTTTTTAAAGTGATGTTAGTGAATTAATTTCAAAAAATTTGGTGCATTCGGTTTATTAACTGGATAAATGTGATAATGAAATTTTACATGTTTATACTAGATCAATTACTAGGCTTATAAGTAGATATATATATTTTTCTATTGATTGTAAACAAGAATTAGTAAAATGTCAAAGATTTCATTTGTAATAAACCATTCACACACTCCTTTGTCTAATTCCACAAGATTCCTTCTCTTTGCTCAATTCACATCACATTCATCCAGAAAGTTTATGTTGTTTACTTTACCATTCAAGGCCAAAATCAATTAATTATTTTAAATTCACTTTTTCCAAATACAACTTTAATCAATAGAAATTAATAGACTAGAATAAATTATTATTTTGTATCTTTATGTAATTTAACTAAATAATGCTTCATGAGAAAATAAAATTCAAGTAAATAAGAGTAAATTAGGGATATCAATAGGGTGGAAATCATCCAAAAATTGTGAAGATTCGTATCGATAGACGTGGAGAATAACCGAACCCGCACGGGTGGTTGTACGGAAAATTTTACCATCCGTTGAAAAACACGTGAGGTTTTGAGTGGAGCTATCCCCGTCACATGGGATTCCTCACCGCTCCCGAATAAATCCTCGATAAAATACCCGAAATAACATATAAATGTAAACTACATACCCGAAATAATATATAAATATAAACTATACATACATACATACATACCTATGACCAACTAGTTAACTCATCTTTTGTTCACTGCATTTCAAGTAATTATTTAAGTGATGATACTTTATTCTTCATGCATATTTGTGAATTTGATGGATACTTTTTCATATAATAGGTCAATTATGTAAATCAAAGTAAGGATAAAGATTTGAAAGTTGCCAAATGAGTTCATTGGGAAGCAAATAGAATAATATTATCATTTGGGATAATTACAAAATTTTACTGTTATTGGATTTCTATTTCAATATTTTAGTTTGTTTATCATTTATAATTTTAATACAAAATTGATTAACGAATTTGTAATTTTATTTACAATTACATTTAGAGTTAACATTATCCGTTATAGAAAAATAGGATGAATGAGCAATTTTTAATATGAAAAATTAAATTTTTAAAACTAGGTTGGGGATTTCTCACGATCAACTGAATCCGAGCGAGTGCGATACGTGTACGAAATAATCTCTAATACGTTAAATAAAAAATATTAAGTACGGGTTTCGTATTGCACTGACCACTCCCGTCCAAACATGTTGACATCCATGTAGTTAGGTTATTTTTCCCAAAAGAAATACAGAATATATATGTTAAATAGGATGATAATTGAATGTAATCAAAGTTGTAAAATAAAAGAAGAGTCCCACGCGGCCTAGTATATGACGTGGCATAAAGATTTGGTCAACCAACACCTATCATATGTTACCACGTCATAAATACGAAGCTTCTCTGTTAATAATTTGGCTTTCTCTACGCTCCATATAAATCCCAGGCTCTGCATTCTCTCAAATCTCTTCGGTTTCAATCTAAATTCGCTCATATTACTAAATCAATTCGTCAAGAGAATGGGAAACTGCTGTATACGGGATTCGGCGGTGTTCGACGGCGAAGACTGGGGATCGCTGAAGAAACCGGCTCCCGACGTGGTAGGATGCGATTTGGGGGAAAAACAGAGGCTTCTCAGTACTTGTTCTTTGTCGTCTGGTAGTTGTAAAAGAAAGGTGAAAATCAAGATAACGAAGAGAGAGCTTGAAGATATAATGGAGAAAGTTCAAAGGCAGGAATTAACAATGGAAGAAGTGATGACTAATCTAATTGTACATTCTTCTACTGATTCTGATTTTCATGAATTCCATCACTTTCATAGATCCTGGGAACCTGCACTTGAGAGTATTCCGGAGCTTAATTAACTGATTGGTTTTAATTAATTAATCTTCTAGTTAGGTTTATTTAGACTGAATTCTTTGATTGATTTGTTCAATTCCTTGTATATTCTTTCACATAAAGGGCTTCATATTCTTTATTTTACTTCGTAGGTTTAATTTTTCTTCAAACATTACATGATACTCCCTCGTTCTGTAATATGAGTGTTTTCATTTTTTAATCAAAACCAACCAATATTTGTTATGAGGTTAAAATGGTCTTGTTCATTGGAACTCAAATCCGGATGGAAGAAAATATACTCCTTACGTATTGCATAATAAAAGAACATGAACTCTATATATAAATGATTACGATAATTATACATCTTTTTACCATTATTGCTAACGGCTTGGCGGTTCATGATTTTATAAGTTAATTTCTCTAAAATTACTTATAATTGTTTAATGCCAACTTGCTTAGTTTTGCCCATATGTTGGAACTTGGAAATAGTGACTACTACAATGCTTAGAACTTATTAAGAACTTTATAAAAAATTATTTTGAATAAGTCCCCGTGTGAAATGTAAATGGTTAACCTTTGACGAAGTTACAGAATTTTCACATGTAGGTTCCAGTTTCATATGCAATAATCATCGTTATCATCTATTTTCTTATATTTTTTCACTTTATATATACACCTTCAACTCTAAATGTTTATATAAACTCCAGAACTTTAGAAGTAAAATAATTTTAATTATTATTTTTTTAATAATAATGATAATAATAATTATTATTATTATTATTATTATTATTATTATTATTATTATTATTATTAGTTCATACTACTTGTTTGTTGCTGAATAGTCAATTGCTGTTTGTATTTGGACTTTCATTTTTTGCAATGTTATCAATACTGTACCGGACACGATACCGGTGAAGCTAATGGTACGTGATATGATCGGTATTAATGAATTTTCTTAAAAATAATGTGGTATTAAATAATAAATATCCTTAACAAATTTTCAAATTTTAATTCTAACAAATCTTTATGAATTCTAGGATTTTACATTTTTTATTTTGATTTTGAAAGGAAATGTAGCGATAAAAGCAAAGAACTTGAACGGAAAACTTTTAAATTAAAGTTCGAAATTTTTTTTAAATACCGGTTTAACCGGTTTAGTGGTTTAACCGGTATTTTACTGGTAGAATACGATTTTTTTCAAAACCGGTAAAGTATTTCAAACCGACCGTATACCCGGCCGATACGGTACGGGTTCAATAACACTGATTTTTTGAGTTTCAATCACTTTACATTTATTGAATCAGGGCTCAAACAAATTATTCTTCTTAGTGTTCCACTCCTCGAGCTTTCTTTGTTGGGGGGTTCATAAGCCCACTATATTATATCACTAAAATGGGTACATTATCTACTCCCATAAAACCAGTAGATTATTTTAAATGTTCTCATTTTTTTTGTGTCAAGTATCTAGGAGACTTTTTTTCAAATTAAAGTTGGATCAATAAAATTTATGGAATGTTATTACTTGATAATAAAATTACAGTTTTTGTAAGCATTACATTACTAGTTACTACACTAACTTAAGCTATATATGAATTTGTTTCCAAAAATTAATTTATCAACAAAATTATATTACATTTAAATTTTATAAATGAAATGTATCTTTTTTTATAAAAAATTTTACTTATTCACAATTAAGGCTTATAACATCTTTATACAATTTTACTACCTGGCGGGAAATAGTCGGATATTTTAATTAATTAAAATCAAAATTCAATTTGAGTTATATGAAGTAATAATTGTTTCAACTTTCTAGTTCAACCGAATCCAAACTCCAAAGTGAAACAAATGTAGTTGCCTGACATAATATGAAACTGACATTATACCTATCACATAAACTTCCTTCAAATCATTTTTCTTTTTCTTTCTCAAAATCACTGCCTCTTAGTAGATATGCTCTATGATAATTACTCCTTCCATTTCAAAATAACGGTCGCTTTTAAGTTGTTTGTCAATATCAAGATAACATTAATTCAAGTAATAAAAATATTTATTTACCTCTGTAATTTCTATTAATTTGAAAATTGATTGGATATTTTATTCATTTTATCATTTTCAATGTGCATTAAATAAGGGTAAAATGGATAAAAAAATTTTAAAGGGTACATTGAAATTCTAAAACGATAGTTATTTTGAAATGAATAGAAAATTTGAAAACTGAGGTCCTATTCCTAGTTGTAAGAAGGGCAAGATTCCCTTTACTTCCTTTTAATGATTGCAAACACATGAAATAAATAATGATATTGGTAAAAAAACAATGGTGCAAATGATCTGCTTCAATTGATACTTTTTAATACTACTGTTGTTAGTATAAAATTAGTCCCAAGAAGCAGATCATTTGCACGATTGTTTTTTTTAATACTTCTATGAAAAAGTAACAATAGTATACTACTGCTAGTATAAAATTAAAAAGTTCTACTAAGAGGGAGCACTTTCTTAGTATATATTAAAATTTTGTGACTCTTTAACAGATTATTGTACTCACCATTTATGGATGTACAAATTGAATCAAATAATTTTGTTAAACATTTTTTTGGTGGGAAAAAAAGAAGTAAAAAAACCACAGGAGCCCAGGCCTAGGGAAAGAAACCCCGAGAGGTTTTGGAACACCACTGAAAGAAACCCCGAGAGGTTTTGGAACACCACTGATAGAAAAGCGCAAAAACTTACTCCCTCCGTCTACTAAATACTATCGTTTTAACTAATTCACAGTTGTTAAGATAACAATAAACCTAATGAGTTGATTTACTAATTTACCTTTTCATAAATGTTCTACTTTATTTTCAAGATTTCATTAATATGTTTAAATATTGATTCATATAGTCTTCTCATCTTGTTATTGGAGATTAAGTTATGGTTATCTTGAAAGTTGAACAGATTAATAGGGGTGGGAATGGAAAACTTAGAGAAAAAACACGTTGGAAATACAAAATGACAATAAAAAGAGATATCAAAATCCCTCTAAAACGATAATATTTAGTAGACTGAGGAGTAGCATGCATGTTTCACCATGCACCATTAGAACTGAAATACATATTATCAATGTAAGCAATTCTCACCTCAACAGATTCTATTGAAAAATAATTTATTTGTATATTTTGCATAGTGGAAAATAATTCCTCCTTAAAATGAAGATGTAAAAAAGATAATTAATGGCGGAACCAAGTTTTTCGGGTTAGAGGGGGCACACATAAATCCGTGACGACGAACAACGGGTGTAGAATTATATAGCTTCAATGTATTATTTATTGTTTCAATATTTGAATTAAAGATTTATGTAACAGAAATATTCCAATAAATGATCAACGGTGACTTGAATTGTCTAATATATATTTTTTACAATGTCATGCGATATGAAATTAACTAACATATATACTATCATTGTACACTACAACTCACATTTCTCTCAATTTCAGTTACAAAATATTATACACTACAACTCACATTTCCCTCAATTTATACATCAGCTACAAACTATTTTTCATATATTTTATGTTAAGTGGTTGCTAAATATCCTACGTTGAAAGTAAAAAAAACTAAAGTAGAAACTCAAAAAATGGAAGGAGATACATGAATAAAAAATTTACATTATTTTATTATTTAATACCTAAAAAATTATATTAATATATATCAAAAAAATTAAAATAAAATTTTTTAAGTAGAAATATGAAATTTTAAAAACACAAAAGTGATAGAAAATGAATAAAATAAAAAAATTAATTGGGCAGAAAAAATTACATCTTAAAGTAAGAAAAATTGTTAACAAAAAAAAGAGAGTCGCAACAAATAAGAATACAAGGGAGAAAAAACGGAAAGAAAGTTAAACAAGCCAAATAAAAAGAGAAAAAGGTGAAATTAAACAACATTAGGAATCGGACTGAGTGTTTCTCTTCTTTACATCCTTGCCATTGAAACACGTCTCTTTGTGTTTGAAATATTAACTATAAAATTTTTTTATACCCATTATATAGTTAACACTTTTTCGATGATACTTGGAGCACGCACCCCACCACCCCACGGTGATGGCAACAACAATTTTTGCAAGGACAAGTCACACAAACAAAAATATCGATGATTCCAAATTGAAATTTTGTGACACTTCACCTGTCAAAGTTTTTATACATTATTATATATTTGTACTTACATTAGTTCATACTACATAGACTTCTTAATGGGTAGGGCTGCCTGCCCGGCTTGAACTCGCTTTTATGAATCGAGTTTGGACACTTAATTTTAAAAAGCTTCGCCCGATTTCGATCCATTGAAGTTCAATATTTTATAGGTCAGCCTTGATTTATGTATATATATACTCAAATCCAAACCGAATCCGATCCGATTAATATTATAATATATAAAAAAAATACAATTATGTATTATGTATAATAATTACCTTTGAATTTTTGATAATTTATACAAAAGAATTGAATAATTTAATAGATACGTAATTTATGTAAGATTTATATGTGATTATATAAATTTTTTTCTTTTTTACAATAAAAACTTTGAAAGTAAAAATTAGTTGGGTTGCAGATCAGGCTTGGGAATGCTCTTATAAATTAATCAAGCCGGAGTTCAAAGTTTGTAAGTATCGACCGAACTCAACTTGGATTAATATTTTTTATGCAAAATCCGATTAAACTTGGTTTGAACCCGACCCAACCCGTCCAATAAAGAAACCTAATATCACGTGGATAATTTAATTAACAATAGATGCATTATTGATTTTGATATATATATATATATATATATATATATATATATATATATATATATATATATATATATATATATATATATATATATATATATA
>CATIWQ010151708.1:0-25896 GCA_949673415.1 Euphorbia schlechtendalii
TTATTTTCACATTCAATTTTCATTTAATACTTGAAAATTAAGGTTTCTTTTTCAAATCAACAATAAATTACATGTGTTAAAAATATTTATATTGATTTTTAGTTATTTTATGTTAAAAAAATTAATATATGGAAAAAAAAATTAATTTAAAATAAAAAAATATAATTTTGATTTAAAACCGAACCGAACCAAATTATTTCGGTTCGGACCGAACCGAACCGAAACAATTCGGTTCGGTTTTCGATTTTAAAATTCCCCCCGTTTGGTTTTTGGTTCGGTTCGGTTTTTGAACCGAACCGAGTTTTGCTCACCCCTAAGTTCAACTACACTATATTAGTAAAAAAATGAAGGATAGTTTATCGACAATGTGATTTTCCAATTATAATTTATAAGTAAACATGTTTTTTAGATGTTTTACACCAATTTTCCTTGCATTTTGTTTCTAAACATAGATGAAACTTGAAGTTTGTTAACTTGTAAGAAATTTAGTGTTCCTTAACTTATTGTATATTTCTTCCTTCATCATTGTTATATTCGCCACTTTGTTAACGTGTAAGAAATTTAGTGCTCCTTAACTTATTGTATATTTCTTCCTTCATCATTGTTATATTCGCCACCATTTCAATGAGACCTGAAATTTTCAAAGAAACTACGATTGTAAAGCATTACACATCTCAATAATATTTTAACTATGAACCACTTATTATCACACCATATATAAATAACCACGTATTTAAAAAATTACTTATTCCATTAAAAAAGTTACTTCCATAAATCATGAGAATAAATATTATCTGTAAAAGAAGAATTATAAATTATACAATGAGATGGACGTAAACCATAGTAGAGTTCAAGTTTCAAATCAAACAATCATGATGAAAACATACGTACTGTATATGATATTGTTAAATGCTGAGAAATAATAGTAGTAATGGTGACTATGACAGGTGATTTAATAATGAATGAATGATTAACAAATTTTTTAAATGGATGTTCTAATCTGTAACAATAACAGAATAATTGACACAATGCACATAACAATAATTAATTACAGAAAAAAGATCTCAAATTTGTCCTTTAATGTTTCTTTTCCCCAACATAAATGACCTGTGGCATTTTCCTTATATCCAAGGTCACAGAAATTATTATACAATAAACTCAGAGTAGAAGATGCAAGTACTTTTTTGCAATTTTATTTTAATTCCTATATTGTCCTGATAACCCTGTTGTTAAAATATATTATTGATTAATTAATTGTTTTATAATCAACAAACACATTTACTAGCTACAACATACATGGATAAATGTGGTTTGATACTTTCTGGAAATAAATTAAATGATTACATAAACTCTTATAAAATAGAATTATATTTTTATTTGAATTAACTCAAAACAAATGAAAATTTAGTATACATAATTGACTTTTTTAAATTAATGATTAGATACGATGATTTTATTTTTTTATCAAAATAAAATTTATTATTATTGGATTAATCTTCGCACATGTGTTTTATAGCATACAATGTGCATGAATGAATGAAATGCAATTATACGGTGTTGATACGATTTTTTTCCTTTTGTTATGTTATTGTTAAAAAATTGTAGATTAAGTTAGTGAGTCAGCCGAGAAATTTACCCTTTGAGTATGACATGTGTAGCAGACAAAGCTTAATCTGAATATGATTTATTAAGCTAATTAATAAGATTAGTGGGTATTTAAAACTTAATTAAAGCCGGCGCTACTATTAGTTGGAAATTAGCGGGAGGGCTTTTTTCTCTGTTTATCTGACATAATTTAATGAGTGATTCTCCAAGGAGTCAGCTTATCAGATCTCTCCAGCTTCCCTTGCCGGATTCCACCGTCTCTCTCACCGGAGCTCATCCCCTTAACTTTGCTGATTCCAAAGCCTCTGACTCCCTCTTTGGTCTCGCATTGCCCCTTCATCTCAAGTCTTCCGCTCTTCTACGCCTCAATCTCGGTGATCATCTTACTTTCCTCCGTACAGAACTAGCTCCAGAATCAGCTGCTACAATTCTCAACGACTACATCACTGCAATCGCCGATGTACTTAATGATAGGTATTACATTTAATTTACTCTTTGGCTTGTTGGAATTTTTGAGATTTCTGATTTGGATATTTTGTTTGTTTGTTTAGAAAATGCTTTGGTTGTTTCGGTTTTGGACGGGAGTACTGTGCGGTTTTTCTAGAATATGAAGATGATTGTGCGATGTTGGCTGAGAATTATTCACTGATTTGGAATTTTGGATGTTCATGTGGGAGTTGAAATGGGTATACCTCCTCATCAAGGTTCGATTTCTTTCCTATTTGTCCTTTTTTAAAAAAAGAAAATAAAATTTTGATGGATTGGATTGGATTCTCCAGAATGTATAGTTTTTGGATTGATTTTCTTGTTTGTGGTTACATAGTTTTCTAAACATATCTTTTTTATTGACTCGAGTGTTCAGGGTACTGAGAACTAATTTTCAAGCTTTCAGCTGAATTTGCTTAGTGCCTAGCTACTGGATACTTGTGAAATGTTTTGATTCCTAGAAATCAACATAGTTTAAATGGTAGCATGCTTGTATTTGATAATAATTATATGCATTGGAAAGTTTTGCTTGGCTCACTGGAAAGGGTCTCAATTGCTTAAGTCATAGATCCCTAGTTTGGTTTCAATAAGGAGAGGATCCACCTCGGAGGTGCATGACCACATGGACTTACCAAAAAAGAGAGATATCGATACTTTTGCTTAATGATACCAATCATTTCAATTGGCTCCATTGTGTTCGAAATATGAACTTGTAATTTATCTTCCAGCTTAGGAGTCTGAAAGTGTTTAGTAGTATTTATCTAGCGTATATGGTCGCTTTTTTTAAATTAGGAATTGAAATTGATTAATTTGATATGTGAATGAACAGAACTTCCTATGTTGAATGACATCTCAAAGAAGCACGGAGCTGAAGAGTTGGGTCAAGCCAGCCTATTCTGCTGCAGATTGCTGATACTTTGGCTAAAAAGCATATTGTCGTTCTTCAAAACTTTAAAATATTTAATTGTACCAAGCTAAGAAAGGTATGCCATTGTTTTTTACTTCCTCCCCGGTTCGCACTGCATTTTGCATTTGACTTTTTTGGGTGGCTGAGCTAAAATTTAGCTCATGTTAGCCTTTGTACTTAAATTTGAGCACATTACCTCTTTAAGTTTTATGTTTCATCTTGTCATTGATAGATGGTTCTATTCACAGTATATTATTGTGCTGGTTAGAAGTCGAATTCTGTGTCAGTGTGAATAAAGTGTGCTCTTGGATTGCTTGGTCTACAATCTGGTGACCGAACGGAGTTTGTGAAACAAAATGTTTACAGGTACTTAATGATGAGGAGATTGAATGAAGTTGCAGAAAAGGTAATGCTAGCGAAAAAGAGGATGAAGAGAACAGTATAAAAACGATTATTCAGTCTAATTCCTAGAGAAAAATGGAAAGGAGTTGGGGTTGCCACCTCCAGAAACTAATGACACTATGTATCTTCTTTCTGATTCAGTTTTTGCAGATATAGACTGTAAAAAAGAAGTGCATTGCAATCTGGAGACATGACCTGTAGAATTTTGCATCTAGAAAGTGATGTTTTGATATTCATATATACAAGAATCACAGATACAAATTGGGATGCTCATTGGAACACAGACACTTCTTACTTTCCCATTTCTCTTTACATTTCTATGCACTTCTCCTGTAACCTAATTCCATCATCGATTCTCTCCCGTAAAGATGTCTTTTTGAAACATTTCGATTAATTTCTGAATTTTGCACAGGTAGGTAGCAAAACAACATTTCAATTGATTTTTTGAATCACTGAGGCTTTATTACTAACGTGCACACCTATTAATTATTATAGATGTCTAACCATGCAATATGAACAGAATCGAGCATATATTTACAGAAGTCTAATACTAAAATGCAATATGAGCAGATTTGTATGCATTTACAAAAGTCCAATCCTAATATACAATATCAGCAAAATTTGTATCCCATTTACCAAAGTCAGCATTCACCAAAAAACTCTGATTATCTATCACTTTCATACTACCTCCAATACGAGCAGCGTCGAACTCGCACAGCATGAAGCTGCAATAAGTCAATCGAAACAATAATTTGGTTAAAAAAAAATTTTCACAAGAGGAAAAATAAAAATGGATCGTACACTTGACAATAGTATATGGTTTATATCCAAATCCTATATGGTAATGTGTCCCGGCCGACAAAACATGCTCACTACAGAAGTACCTTATATCTACAAAAGGAGAAAAAAAATATATAAGACTAATAATCTCAGGAACCAAATTTTTTCTAATTTACGGGAAAAAATCAGCTGTCCCTTATAAGATGTCCCCGAAAAAAAATCTGTTGTTCCCATTTCTATGTTCCCTTCAATATCTCTCATTCAAAATTTGACATGTATTGGACACAAAGAAAGAGAAACCCACTAACAAGAAAAAGAAAATTAAAATGAATAAAAAAATTTAAAAAACTTACACATGTCAAACTTTAAATAGGAGACATTGAATGGGACACACAAATGGGACAGCAGATTTTTTTTTATGTCCCCAACCATGTCTCCATCCAAATTTTTGACACGTGTCAAAAAAATCCTAATCAGCACAACTTCTTCAAATCACGTTAATTAACGTTGTTATCCTATTCTCACTTTGTTTACTCCTCCAACCAAAAATCTTTACTGGTTTCTTAACACTGATTTCTCTCAGCAAAACTCTTCAACATGCACAAATTTATTCTTCTAAAACTACGATTTCTCTCACGATCAAAGCTTTTGATTTCAGTTTCTTCATTTTAAACTCGGCTTTCCTCTTCGAGTTGCTTCTTCTCCCCTCTTAATCCAACAGGTCTCGCTTAAACATAATTGATTGTTATCTACTGTTCTCTTGGCTCAAGGTATGTTGTACTCTCAATTGTTTCAATCTTGCCACAGAAATAAAATAATAATTTGATGTATTGCATATATATAATATATCAATTTCAGTGAAGAAATTAACCAAATGTTATTTTGGCTTTGTTTTTCTTATACCAATAGTAAAAAAGAGTAATTTTAGGCAAATGATACTTGTTTTAAGAAATTAAAATTTCTCCCGGAAACTTTCTAATTGACTGTGATTTTGCCGTAGACATAGAAATGCGATTATATCGTTATTGAAATCTAATTCTGTTTCAGCAAGGCTCTATACCTTGGGGATTCTGAACTTCAACAACATCTGATTTTACCTCCATCGATGTTTACCTCTCCTTGAGTTCAATAAAAAAAGATTTTCATCCTTCATTGAAATAAATTGACAATCAAAAGAAGTGGATTTGGTTATCAGAATTGGAAGAATGGTTGATTTTGGATTAGAATAGGGAAGATCAATAAAAAAAATTGGAATAAAAAAGACCTCACTATCAATCACAAAATAAAAATGGAATAAGCAAAAGAAATCTGATCGCAAGAGAAATTGGTATATATGGAAGAATAGATTCGAGCCTGCAATCGTTGAGTGAATTCAGTGTTGAGAAATCGGATGAGTATTTTGGTTGATGCCAGAAAAAGTTAACAGAATGAGAATTAAGTTAAAAACATTAATCAACGTGATGTGAAGGAGTTACGCTGATTAGGATGTATTTGACACATGTCAAGAATTTGGATGGAGACATAAGTGGGGACATCCTAGCGGTTCCCCTAATTTACATTCTCGAAAATTAGTTATTACTTGAGAGCCATCAAACCAATTCCGGCCTGAACCCGAGCCCGTCAAAGCTCGGAATTTTATGGGTTGGGCTTGGTTTTTATATAAATAGCCAAGCTCGGCCCAACGAATAATTTAATTTATTCATTATATTTTATACATTAAATTTAAAATTTTATATTTTATAATATTAAATTTGTATACTTGATCATAATAAATTTTACCAAATATTAAATATTAAAGAATGTTTAAAATTTAAATATATCTTGGTTTATTTTATATTTTTTCTATTTAATTTAATAAAAAAAATTTTTATGGGATTGGGAATTACCTTGTAAACCTGGCCCAAGCCTGAAGTTGTAAAATATGGGCTTTGGTCTATATTTTTAATAAAAAGCCCGACCCAGCCTGCCCGACAAACATGTCTATTCTATAAGGCTGGGCTTGTAACCAATTATACTTGAACTCGACAACCATACAAAAAAAATTACTTTTCGTACCTGGGTGAAGCGACAGAGATGACTCTTCATGAGCTGCTATCAATTGAAGTTGGTCTGTCGAAGCGATGTCAAGCTTATAAACCCTAGCTTTACCATTAAGGGTTCATTTGGTTGGTGGAATAGTTATTCCGAGGAATAGGAGAAAAACGTATGGAAAAAGATGGAGTGTTTGCCTAAAGTCCATCGTCGGGATGGAATAGCTATTCCTAGCTATCATTATAACTCATGGAATAGCTATTCCTCCCCTGAAAAAGGGAATAGCTATTACATGAGTTGTATGATAGCTCGGAATAGTATTTCATCTTGATGACGGACTCTAGGCAAACACTGCACCTTTTTGTATTCATTTTTCTCCTATTCCGCGAACCAAACGAGCCGAGTGACAATCAGCGGAGAAGGCGTCCATACCCCAGCCGCTCAATTTGACCTAGACACAAATGTTAATAACATTTTATGATTGTTAACTGTGACAAGTAAGCATGGACATATTCAATAGGTCAATTCGCAAGCAAATGACCAGGTTGCCAATTATCATCACTGCTTTACGTCGATAATGCAGAAGGCCTCTGCCACTCTATCAAATTCTCATGGTATTATATGGCTTGTATTCAGTTGAATCTAAATAATCTTCATTTCAAAAACTTTGATTAATGTCTAACCGGGAAAACTTCTAATTGACACTATATTAAGATGTAATCGGAATTTTCACTTTCTTAGCACTATCTCATCAAACTTTCTCACAGACCATATAACATGATTAAACAGCCAAATAAACACTTATAAGCAAATGACTCATTCCCCTGTTGTAGCAATCTCCCACTACTGGATCAATGGATCTTTATGAATTTGTCACCATCAGCTGCGCTGGCAGTTGTCCTACCATCTCCGGTCATACCAATATAATAAATTCGTGAACCATGAGCTTTAAACTCCAATGGGTCGTGGTGGGTTGCACGGCTCTCACCGGTATAACCAGAATCATAGGAATGGCAGTGGAGGAGATTTGGAAGATGCCTTTAGTATTATCGCCTGATTTTGCCCAATAATCTATCTCCAGGTTTTCCAATTTATAAACACTTACTTGCTTATAAGTTGCCACGGCAACACCATCAACTCCTAATTTCAGAGCTCGCACATTCGATCTTAACATCTTGAACCGGATTCTTGGTTTGCGGTCGATGAAATCCCATACAAGGAGTGTCTTCTTGTTTATAACACCGACCAAACAATACCTATTTCCAGAAACTAGCTCGATTTTCCTGTAAGCTAGTACAATATCAGGGAGAACTACATTAAAAAATCGGAACCCAACTTCATGCCCAACTGTATAATTGGGATGAAAATCAATACAGTTTATCAATCTTGGACGAGAAGGACCAACCAAGGAGTTGGAGTACTCATGTCGTCGCAGTTCGGAATCAGAATCGCGGGGGTGGTTGATTGGCCATCGACGGGAATATAATAGTTTGGGAATTGAAAAAACGGCGGGAAATTACTTTTGGTTTCTTTTTCGCTGTTAAGATTTTTCTTTTATCAATTATGGCCTTAAACTAGGCCTTTTATTGACAGTAACTTGGTATAGTAGTCTCGATCACGAGTCGAATTAATAAAATTGATGGTAATGGAAATTTTATGATTCAGTTTATAAGCATTTTTTACTTGGTGTATTTGTTCAATAGATACAAAATGTTCCAAGTTGTTCATTGGGAATTTATTTTTTATCAAGTTTATTAGAAATTTTTGAATGCAGAATGATTGATAATGATGAGTTGCGCTTTATTTTTTAAGTTTTTATCTTATATTTTTCTCTCTACATTCTTTTTTGGGTAGGCAGTTATCTAATTTTGGTCTATTCATAGATAAATTTAATTGCATAATTTATATCATTATTATTGTTTTTATTTATTGCTGTTGTTGAAAAATAATCATATATAATCATATAGATCAATGCGGCAAAATAAACCTGGCCCAACCCCTCCGACCGATGAGAGCAGAGGTCGATGGGTCAACATGGATTGAATCGAGGTTCAATGAGAATGGACTCGTGTCTGATTAGGAGTTGAATTCAATTTTACTCGTTAACATAGTTGTGAGCCGGTCAACTACAATCGGAGTCATGATCAAATAACAACAGAGTTTATTCTATATGCATAACACAATGATTTGCTTTCTTGATTGTCTTTTTAATGGTCAATTTCAAAAAGGTACCTTGTGATTTCAGACATTTTCAAAAGATAGCTTATGGTGTTTTGGATTTCAAAAGGTGCATGAGGTCTGTTAACAATTTAAGAATTTATAATTATTTTAAGATTTAAAATTTTATCCTATTAAATTTGTATACTTGATTATAATAAATTTTACTAAATATCAAAAATTTTAAGTAAATAATGCAATTATGTTTGACTTTTTTTTTCCAATTTAGGTTAATAAAAAAATGTATAACAAAAATATTAATGGACTTGGGTCAGGCTTGGGAATGATCTTGTAAACCCGACCCAAGCCCGAAGTTCTAAAGTATGTGCCTAAATCGGGCTTGGGTTGACGTTTTTAGTAAAAAGCCCGTCAACCCGGCCAAGCCCGTTTTTAGTAAAGCACCCTTTGTCACACAATAAAATTGTAGAAACATGGACACAATTTTGCGATATCCTAATAATAGTATCTCATCACACATTGACATTAAAAAAATTTTGTTTATCAGAAAGAGAAGCCCTTAAATGCTGATCAAGACACAACTTAGGAAAAGAAACACCAATCTAGTCCTCCCTCAATACAGCAACCATCTCTGAGACAAACTTACAAAAATAGTGTAATTCCAACGGGAAGAGTAACTAACAAAGCCATTTTATTAGCACGTAGATACAACTTATTTATATGGAATCCATCTACTAGGGAATCTAGAAAAGTACCCGATTTGAGTCCTTCAATTATTGATCGGTCTTTCGGAATGATATTTCGCGATCATGGGTTAGGTTATGATCCAGTGTCCAATGATTTTAAGTTACTTGTGGCGGACAAATCTTTGAAAACATATAACGTTTTCTCCATGAAATCAAATTCATGGAAATTAGTTACATGCCCTCATGACTTGTATGCAGATTTCAATTTTTATATGAGGGAGTTTTCTACTGGATTAATTATTCAGGTCTCGGTGACACTTCTGAGATTATAGCTTTCGATTCAAAGGAAGGTAAGTTTTTGAATGTGCAAATACCACAAATTTCGTCCCCGCTTTTCCTGAATGCCTTTTTATTTGAACACAAATGATATCTTTGTATTTGCTTTTCACTTCATGGAAATATGGATGTTGAAGAAACATGGTTGGATTCATTTACTTAGTATTAGCTCAAAGTTTATATACCAATCAGGACTTTATTTTCGGCCTATATGTATATCCAATAGTTATCAAGTGATATTGTAGAACAAGAGCGGCATTGTAAGGTCTAGAAAGGAAGACCAAAAATATGATGCATCATATACATATCAGTTTGAGGCAATCATGTACGTTGAGAGTTTGATTTCACCCAAGATTGATTGTCCGTTGCACAAACTCAAGAAACAAAGAAGATGATGCATCAATCAATGTTCAACAGTTTATGATTACTGTTGGGTTCATTATTTGTGAGCTTATGGTTCTACAACTTGAGTAGTTGATTAATTTTTTACTTATTTACCTTATGCCTTCTTTATGTTATATTCTAGAAAAGTTTGATTTGGATCCATCTCTAATTTTCTTGACAATTATAAGATTGAAAACAATTATACAGTTGCGATAAGCCAGTAATTCTTTATTGTTGAGTCTTCAATTCAATACATAATATGGAGTAAAATTTTAAAAAATCTGTTGGCTATTATCGTTTGGGGATTGTCATACGAGTATCATGTCCAAATTATTCATTGGCATGCCACATTCGATGCATATATTGAATTCATAATCTTTAAAAAATGCACGAGTTGATAGCTAGAGTCAGTAGAGTGTATTAATCGGGAGTTTAGGACCACGTGTGAATCGTTGTGAAAAATGAAAACAAACCTAAACTTACAAGGCCCAAATTAGGAGCCTACTATCCCAATAAATTTATCTCGCAAACTTCTTTTAATAGAAATGCATGTTTTAACTTTAAACAACACATTTTATTCGTCTTTACTATTTAATTAGAAATTATCTAATTTGCTTTTTTTTTAAATAAATAAACTCCACTAACAAGAAAAGCTTGAAAATAAAACGTTTCAAAAAAACTAACTTAGTTCAAATCCAGCAAAATACATTTGGTGAAAAACATGAGAAACGTAAAACGGACTAAAATTGTCTCAATGAATCATACAAACATGTCTGGAACAATTAAATATTGGATGACAAATTTTCTCATCCTATTTGGAAAACATATTATTTCTTTTCGCTACACGCACAAAATTTCTCAAATATTCGACGTAAAAAAAATTGGGTCAATTTTAGACCAAAAGAATTACACTGAAAAGTATATGGAAGATGCTTTAGTGCTCTCTACTCCAGAAAAATCATGTCATAATAAAACATGTAAATTTTAGTCTTAGTATGTAAAAAAATAAAGGTCCACATTAAGTGGCCAAATTTGACAGAACAAAGCCACAAAATTCTGGCTTCATCAACATTCTCCATGTTATTCGACAATCAAAATTCTCGAGTTATTTAATGAAGTGTTCCTCCCGGCCTACCCCAAAAGTTTCAGAAACTGCGCCAAAAAATTTAATACTCTGTAGAAATCCTGTTGAAAAGGAAAAAAAAAAAAGACATCATATTTGTAACCCATGAGAGAACCAGGTCAATAAACCCTCCACAATAAAAAAAATATTCGAAAAAAGCTCAATAGGAAATGTTGCAGAAAGAAGCAGCAACTAACCTGAATTTAAATGGTTTTTGGTGTATTGATTAAGCAGCTGCGGCCATTTGCGAAGACCTGTAGCAAGCCCTCTTTGCTGCACGCACAATATCCTCAACCTGCACAAAAATGGGTCCAAAAGTTTTAATAGATTCATTTTATTGCGAAAGAAACAAAGTCATAATTTCAATTTTATAACAGATTAGCTGATGCAACATAAAGTAATCAATTTTTCAGCCCCTACAACGGCATTTGACATCCAGTGTGAAAACATTGCCACAAATTTAGAATGCCAAATAGAACAAAAGATAAACGAGGAAAAAGGTGGACCTGTGGTACTGCCAATCTCTCAAGATTGGCTGCATAAGGCATGGGAACATCAGCTCCAGCAATTCTCTCAACAGGTGCATCAAGATAACCAAAGCTCTCCTCCACAATAGATGCACTGGTCAATGGTAAAACACAAATTTGGAATTGTAAATGATGATGCATGAGGTCAAAATAGCAATCAATCAAAACAACAGAGAAAAGATGTAGACCAGATTTCAGCGCCAACCCCATGCTGAGGGAATCCTTCCTCAACAGTCACCAGTCTGTTGGTTTTCCTTACTGATGCATTGATTGTGGGTCTATCTAGTGGCCTTATTGACCGCAAATTTATCACCTGTGCACATAATTCCTGATTAATTTTAAAAACTAAAAAATGCAATAATTTTGAACAATTTTTATCTGAGTAAAAGTTCACCTCAGCATTGATTCCTTCTTTTGCAAGTATCTCAGCCGCCTGAACAAGAAGAGGAAAACAAAGTTCATCATGTACGTATTCTACAAAGTGCCAACAAGAAGTACTTCAAACAAGTTGGCCCTGTATTCAGGGTACAGGGCACAAGCGATTTATGCTACAGAAGAAGGATCCCATGGTTTAATGATTAAGGGTAGCAGAAGTCTCACAAGAGAGGTATCAAGTAGAAAGAGGGAGCAGTTACAAACAGCTCATAAACTTCATTATGGGATGCTTTTCGGGACATGATCATAAACAATTGATTTTCCATCTCTAGAGCAGTAAGACTTCATAAATGAAGCTACAAGAGCCTTAAAAGCTGCCATACCCAGTTACTGAAAAGGTTATAAGCTTTTTCCAATGAAAAAAAATCAACATTAGAAGCTATTGGAGATGTGGTTAGAGTCTAAGGGTAGATCACTATTATAAAGAATGAGATGTGTTTAGTCTTTTAGTGGTTATATATAATATAAGGAGAGTTAGTGAGGGAAAGAAGTAGCTTTTGGTGTATTTGTTATTCAGGGTTCACAAGCATTTGGCTTGGGAAAGGGGCATAGCCCTGTGGGAGCAAAGTTGTTCTCTCTTCATTTCATTGTCTTTTTTTTAGTTCTTGTTCTTAGTCTTTCACTTACTGATTTAGGTTGTATTCTTTGCATTAGTTATATAATTTGAGTTCTATTTCCTGTTTTGAGCAATCCTATATCCATTCTCTGTCATTTTTGCCTTACAGAAATTTGCTTAATTGCTTCTGATTCAATGATACAAACGGTTATAGTTTACTTTCAATTATAGACTACATATACTTTGCAATTATAGACTACATATACTTTGCTGCGATAGCGTCTGATCATGCACCCACAAGCTAATTTTTTGCAAATACTTTCCAGACATGAATTCAACACCGATCAATAGAAAGTATAAGACAAAGAAACAAACCTTAAGAGCATAGCCCACCATCTTTGAGAAGGCTGTGATAGTCACATCTTTTCCTTCTCTCTCAATCTGTAAAAGAATACAAGAGAACATATAGATAATGACAAAAATGAAACACGACATGACCTGATTTACTACATAAAGTAAAAACAATAAAACAATCAACTTCCAGGCTTCACGAAAATTCACCTTGGCTTTTCCAATAGGAAGGCAAAAACTGGAGTCAAGTACCTCATCTGAAACAGGAAATGACTCACCGTACCTGAAGCGCAATACATAATCAGCACACAAAACCTTATGTTTACTACGACCAACAAACGTACATCATGGTCACCATATATCGAAAGTCACTTACAATAACTCGTTTTCCAGAAAAACAACAGGGTCAGGGTCTCTTATGGCAGCTTTTAACAGTCCACGAGCATCCTCTGATGAGTAAGGAGCCAGCACTTTCAAACCAGGGCAGGAAGCATACCATGATGCATAACACTACAAATGGATTCAAACAATTCATCAAATATACTTCAAAAATTTATGCGTTTTCATAAGTGGCAAGTGCACACTTCGAAATTTTCATTATCTTATAGTCTTTCCTGTATAATTTTAAGTTCAATAGACACACCCTCTTGAATTAGAATTTCCCCCAACCATAAATAATATTTCTCAAGAGGCATACAAGTAAGATTCAATTGCATTTTCTAACAAAGACAAGATATACTTTTGTTGGTCTACAACAACATCACAAATTTAATAATATTCTTCAGCTAACTACCCAGTGACTTGAGGACTCATATTATGAGTCGTGACTACTGAAATTCAAAACAGAACATTATTCTAATCTTAATTTATAGTATTACATAGCAAAATTTGAATATCAACTAATGTAAATGTAGCAAAAGACATTAGTTCAACAATGCTTATGGTAAACTAGTGACAAAGTTTTTTTAAAAATATTGTCACGGACTAAGGTAAAACCTATACATACAATCTAATCATGTTTTTATTAGATCATTCATCTAATTAACAGCATACTTTTCTCTACACTCTACAGACCATCATCAACCACAACTTAACTGATTCAAACAAACTACACCTTAAAGCAACAACAAAATAGAATACAGAGGAAAAAAAGAATAATTATATGGCAAAGGAAAAGAAAGCATCAGGAATTATACTTGAGAGTGCTGGGCACCAACTCCTGCAGCAGCTCCATTAGGTCCTCTGAAAACTATGGGCACGTTAATCTGGCCACCAGACATATAGTTTGACTTTGCAGCTGAATTTATTATGTGGTCAATAGCCTGCATCAATGGCACAACAGAATAAATTGAATTCCTTACAAGTATTTCCCCAAAAAACTGAGTCATAAATAAAACCATAAAATGGAAATCTAGTTCCACATCCTAAGGGTATAGCTAAGAATAGTCTTCATTGAATTCGATAAAATACACTAATAACATGATTAAGCAAAAAAATTGCAAAAGACCAACCTGCATAGAGAAGTTAAATGTCATAAACTCAACAACCGGCTTCAGACCATGATAAGCAGCACCAACTCCAATTCCAGTGAATCCAGCCTAATAAACACAAGGGAAACACAAAAGATTTAAGGCAATGACTATCAGCATGAGCAAAACCCATATAGTATGGCATTGGTAATTAGACAAAAAAAGTTAAAGATACCTCTGTAATGGGGGTATCAAGAACCCTGTCAGGACCATACTTATCCAGAAGCCCTTTAGATATCTACAAAAAACAGCATGTGGAAATCTAATGGTCAGACACATGCACAAGAATAAAATGGCCTTTAGACCGGGTGAATTCTTCCCTAAGAAAACTCCACAAAAAGTGTTACCTTATATGCACCCTGATATTCCCCAACCTGCAACCCATACAGATAAAAGTACATAAGTAACAGAGACTACCAAGAAATAAATAAAGATAAAATTGTCATTTCCTATTATTTCACCTCTTCTCCCATCAAAAACACTTTAGGATCAGCAGACATTTCCTCATCAAGAGCAGAGTTAAGTGCTTCTCTAACTGTCATCTGCATATAGATATGATTCCCACACCCCACAGAATCTCAGTATTTCCAGTACAATGAAAAACGCTTGAAACAGAACAAGTAATAAACAATGCCTAAGACCATAGATAACATGAACAGCAAAAGAACAAAAAAAAAGCAACAGAATCCAGTTTATACAAGACCTCTTTAGAGGCGGCTGAGTAGCTTCTCCAATCTGAAGCCATAGGCCGAATCCTCTGAAGAGACTGACCAAAAGCCTGCAGAATAAAAGTTCAAATTAAAACAAAAACTGAACCAGCCAGAAAATTAATAGAACACAAAGAAATGACAAAAAAAGAGGCGGATGAGCAGCCTCCAGTACTACCTTTTGCCTAATAATTCCCAACATATTTCTTCTAATCTTGAACTCAAATACTGCAACAACAAACAACATATAAGAACCACCAATATAATAACCAAAAACAATCCAAAACCAAAATCCAGGCAATAAATTCGAGTATCAAAAACCTAATAACAGATGCAAGAAGAAGAGCCCAAAACACAGATTTTGCAATCGAGCAAGATTGAAGATTATCGCAGCATGAAACAATTAATAGAAAAAAAATCGAACAAATAAAAACCACCTCCGTTAATGGTGATCGGAATTCAGAGGTAGATCCGATCCTGCGAAAGAGATTGAAAATGGCAATAAGCTGAACCTACCACTTTTAACTATTTTTCTCAAAGAATTTCCGTTTATTCAAATATGCAACACGCGACTTTTGGAAAAATCAAATTCCACAATTTCCTTGCTATAATATCTTAATTTAATTTTAACCAAAAATAATATTGTAGTTTTAAGAATATTACATTTCACTTCATCTAATTTCTATTTTTTGTATAATTTATTATTATAAGTTACTCGTGTTACGCTAATGTGTAAAATTCCTAACACAGTTGGAATGAAAGGAATAATTTAAATGAAAATTATTGAATAGAAAGTGAGTTGGAGATATAAAGTGTTGATTGTACCCTTTAGTTTAGGATCTATTTTGTTGAAGCACTTGACCTCTAAAGATTTGAGGAGTTAAGGTCAAGTCTATGGTTTCTCTAATTTATAACAAGGTTGTATACTTTACTTTGTTCCTTTAATAAAAACTTTCAAATTGACCAAATTAAATTTAGATAGTGTTTAAACCTTTTGTTCAAGTCCTTATCACTAGGGAAACAAATAAACTTTGGTTCAGTTTAATATTACATGGTCATAAATTTATTATGAAAAATATTTGATTGAGTTAGTTCATTTTAGTTTAACTCAAAGACATGTTCAGTGGTCGTGCTAGGTCGAGCTCGGGCTCGGACCAGTGCAAATATTGTTCTGTTCAGGCCCAACCCATCTCGTATAAATAGTACACTTGAGTCGAACCAAAACTTATATTAACATATGTTTGTCTAATCCCGATCAATGAAAGTTGGATCTAAGGGAGCCGGACGAATGGGGTGCGATCTAAATTCAAAATCTTATTAACCTTAATTTAGTTCAATTTAGTTATATATAAATTTATACTCAAAGAGATTATAAATTTCAAATGCGTGGCCCAATTCAAGCGTAGCCCAAAAATTCTCTCCTACAGCCCATAAACATATTAAAAGGGCATTTTATGGAAATATAGTAGTTCATTTTTTTAATTTAGCCCAACACCGTTGATTAACAATCATTATAATGCAAATATGAATAATGAAATCCTAATTTTCCATTTAGGGTCTGCAACTTTACCTTTCTTCATCTGTCCTTTTCTTCTTTATTCTGTAGGCTTTGCTACTTTGCTCCTCTCTTCGTCAAGATCCTGTTGGCTGAACGAAGGTTCGAAGATGGGAATTTTTTCCGATTATGATGTGGCAGAACTTGAAGGAGTTATGGTGGCACAACAGAGAGATGGTGTCAGATTATTTACAATCACTAACTTCTTCTCCTTTTCCAAACAACTAAGACACCGATGCTTCATTGACATATTCTTCTTCTCCAGTAAAACTAGGTCCTCTTCTTATCCGGTACAACATCCGCTGAGAATATTTCTGACCGATTGATGTGGTTTTTTTATTGATTTTTAAATTTTATTATCGACATGCACATAAGTTGTTAAATAAAATGTCAGTGAATAATAGACTGAAACATAAACTTTATACTACGCCTATAACACGTGTACGGCTTCATGTCTTGGATTTATAATGAGAAAAATGATTGATTGACATTTTTTTAACTGATTTTGAAGTTGTTATTGAGAACATGACATTAGGTGTTTTTGACATATTTGCGAATAATGAATTGAAACAATATCACCCTTATGTCGGGTATAAGGTTCTCATGTCATGGTTTTATTATGAGAAAACGAATATTGTTGTGATTATAAAGGAGCAATAGACTAGACAAATACATTATATGACTCTTATAATAGGGATAAGATCAAAACCTAAAACACATAATGAAAGCAAAAGTAACAAAAGTTTTTGTATAAAAGAGCATAAATTTGATCTTTTTTGTATAAAACCAAAACAAAAATTAGTTTTTTTTATGTATTTGGTTGTATTTCCCTTATTAAACTATATATGGCTACGTGTACTTATGTGACTGTAAAAATAATTTGTGCAACCTAATGTACGGTGAATAAAATAAAATCTCACCCGATCTCTGAATTTGACTCGAATATAGGATTTATAGATGTTAGAAAGTTCAATTTTAACTATCAAGCTAAGATAATGATTACATAAATGAATTAATAAATAAAATAATATAAATTATAATTATTCAAAACTTGTAATTACTCTAATTTCAACTCGAAAACTATATCCATTGTACTTGTGGCTAATGCACAAATTGAAATCTAGTAGCAAATCTTCAGCTTTAGTAATGGAAATATTTTAGGTTGATGATGATATTTTATACACACCACATTTTAAAGTAGTTATTATTAAATCAAAACAATTTTCTAAAATAAATATTAGCATTAGTAACTATTAATATTTTTTTTTTACTTGTAGAGCTAATTATGCATATATAAATACATGTTATAAATATATATTACACATAATATTCTAGTCTATTGATGAATAGTTAAATAAATTTGATAGTAAGAATCAAGGACGTCAATAGCAAGTGTTGAGATGAAAGAAAGAACAAGTCTCCGATCATGCCGGATGTTTGCTTTTTTTCACGCATCTCTTAATAATTAATGCTGCCTCCCTCAATATTTAATTTATCTTGTTTTTATTTCCTTTTCCTTTTTTCTTATCAATTTTTTAACTCTTCTATTATTTTCCTATGTGAACAGAATAGTACTGAAGTCGTCCACGTTGAGATGTACAATGATAAATTAATTATTAACTTTTTTGATAAGTATACTTTGTTAAATTTAGATTACATATTCAATTTTGAAATCCCAACTCGATATAAACTTATACGTAAAATAAAAAAGAATTAGAGAAGTTGCTCAGTGTTTAAGTCATGAGCGATTTCCAACCAACAAATGGAATACTGAGAAATAGAGTAATAGCATGTTATCTTGGATCATGGTTGACAGAGTTTACACATGGAATAACGAGTCATGAAGTGGTATAACCGCGTTGACTAGGTGTCTCGCTATTTTTTTGACTAACTACGGGGTTAGTTATGTTGAGCAACGATCTCACTGGACCTACTAGATGTTGACAAAGATGGCGGGCCTTGACTTGTCTAAATACATATGACAACAAACTTTTAGTGAACGGTTGAGTTAACAATGAAGGGTTACTATAAAATACATTTAACATGTATTCAGAAGTTCGGCAAACTATTTTTTTCCATCAGTACAAACAAAATCTTCTTGGCATTCATGTCAAGTACTGTAAGAATAGTATATATATTGTTCACACGCAAACAAAATAGATAAATGTATTTGAACCAAAAATAATGTCCATTTCCTTATAAGATCAACTTATCGTGATAGGTGAATAATAAATTAAATTATGAATCAAAGAATAAAAAATTAAAGACTTCCCATATCCGTGGTTGTGTAGTATGAGTTGTATATTAATTGTTTGAGTTTACGTGTTATAGAAAAATTCAACTACTTATAAGAATTAATAAACCATAAAGCAAGTTAAAGCAGAGAATTAATGTTGAATTTGATAAACATTGTGAGCTGTTGAAGTGGTGAAGTGCATTAAACGAAGGTTGTTGTAAGTGAGGGACATTAGGTCAATTTCATTTAAAACAAAGGGACCCATTCAACATTTACAAAATATTTAGTTGATTTCTCAAATTCTTAATTTTTTTATGATTATTTATCTTTTTGTATGCATTTTTTTTTATGTCTTGAAAGCATTTTTTTCTTTTGAAATTTAAAATTCAAAATTGAGACATTTTCATTAAGTACATCTTGAGGCAGAGTTGTTTATCAACTAACTTAACCTCATGTATAAGTTGATTTGTTAGACAAAAAAACGATTAGATGGGCTAGCAAAACTTATAGTGTAGCTATTCCGGTTTTAATGTTCAGAAATATTGCAGTGATCAAATAGTTACGTGAAGAAAGAGAAACAGTGAATAACTCATAGGATGTTTGACTGAGCTATTATACTGGATAAATTATAATGATGATGTGACTTAAGAATAATTCCCAAGATTTGAGCATGGTTAATTATACCATCGTAAACACCTCCTTGAACCTTAGCGTGGCCATTTTCGTGGATGGATCTTTAAAAGTTTGGAAACATATGTTATCATGTAACCCCATCACACAGTTTTCAAGTGCTTTGTATGGGAAGCGAAACTTCATCGGTAAAAACACTTTAATACGCGGTGGGTTCAAATCTAATTTGAATTTAATGAAGATTATATCGTATCACTTGGATGTGAGTTAAATAATGCACAAGTCATTGTTGCAGAGATACTAAGCAACCCCTTTTCAAGCTTAATTTTGTCCAAACAAAACAGCATTTAAAAAAGTGGTTGCTCTATGAACTAGTCAACTTTCATTATTTGATTAATACATTCCCTGTCTTGAAGGTATTTCTTTTGTATTTTGATAGTGAATTGCCTAAACTACCACTAATATGATAGAGACGTTTCGTTTCTTCCCTATCATTTGGAAGGGGTAGGGAAGGCAATTGAAGGTTCTGGGTTAGGTTTCTTCTTGGTATTGACCTCATCAGGTGAGGAACTAACCAAAGTTTGTTGCCCTTTGTGTGTGGTCTACTATGGCTGGCTGGCCACGTGATTGACAAGTTGAGTTGGGGCCATGTCACCAACCCATAGCCATGACCAATGTTATCAATACCGTACCAGACACGATACCGGTGAATCTAATGGTACGTGGTATGACCGATATTACCGGTGGTAATACCGGTTTAATGAATTTTTTTTAAAATAATGTAGTATTTAAATAATAAATATCCTTAACAAATTTTCAAATTTTAATTCTAACAAATCTTTATCAATTCTAAGATTTTACTTTTTTTATTTTGATTTTGAAAGGAAACGTAACGATAAAAGCAAAGAACTTGAACGGGAAGCTTTTAAATTAAAGTTTGAATTTTTTTTTTAAATCGGTTTAGTGGTTTAACCGGTATTTTACCGGTAGGATGCTGTTTTTATCAAAACCGGTAAAGTACTTCAAACCGATCGTATGCCCGGCCGGTACCCAGTTTTACCGGTTGAACCGATCAGTACGGTACGGTTTTAATAACACTGGCCATGACACTATCCAATTATAGAATCGTTCAGAACAAAATATATTTCTAGATCAACAATCTTTTCATTGTCATATTTAGGTTTTTATTACAATTTTCATTTATCAAATTCTTTCTCTTCAATGTCTCCCCAACATGAGAATTAAAGCTAACCAAGGTCATTGAAGGGAAAACTTAACTCAACCATAAAGGAACCACAAAGGTGATCCGAATCAGGACCAGAAGAACCCTATAGAGGGTTTCGTATTGATTTTAAACAATGTTTATTGACTAGGATTTTATTTATAAAAGAGGATTTATACTTTTTTTTTTACTGAAAGAAAAGAGGATTTATACTTAATTGGGAAACAACATATTTTCTTACGGTCGTTCTATTGTATTTCAGAAGTATACTATGTCCGAATTGTGTGGCATGGTTTGATTGGATCAAACTAGATGTATTATTGATCAAATGTAGAATGCCACATCGCCATAAACTTTTAGATTGATAGAAGATAGGAAAAAACTGAAACAAAAATCTATTAATGTGTTTAAATTTCAGCAATATTTACAACAAAAGTTGTATAAAATTGAACTATTATGAGTGTCATTGATTTCCAAACTCCCTTTTTTTATCACTGTTAGTAAATCGTATTTTTATCACTCTTTAAATTCTCCTTCGTATTGATATTTTAATTTCTTTATTTTATTGAATTATTAACTTTTTGATTGAATAATATTTAATTTCTTTGGTGTCACTGAAAATGAAATTAATAAAATATAGAAAAATAGTGACGTGAAGAACTCCAATATCCTAGCCTTCAGCCTTGGCTTTGATGGTATTTTTAATTCTAAACCCACTCGCACAAGAAACTTTGGTCGGCTTAATCTATAATTTATAAATCTCGTTTCTTATCTTTGATCAAATCATTGTAAATTAATTATTTAAATATGTTCTGTCTTATATTTCCTCTTGTGGTATAGTATTAGGATTAGTTCAATTATCCATTAATGAATAATAATACAATAGAAAAGTTTTGATTATACGCCGTCCCTTTTCTCTCCCTCGTCCTCTTGCCTTCCTACTATTGGTTCAATAAAATATAATCCTTTTTTGTGTATATAGCAAGTATTGTTTGCATTATAATATAGAATTTGCATGAATGAATGCAATCATATTTTTTATGTATTACTTAGTTTTCTTTTTTTTATTATACTATATTGTTAAAAAAACTTGTTATTTAATTGAGTGAGTCAACCAAGAAACTTTGGTCTTTGCCTTCGCATTTGCATGTATGACATGTGTAGCAGACAAGCCCTAATTTGATTATGATTTATTAAGCTAATACTTAAGAATACCAAGTAATTAAAACTTAATTAAAGTCAACGCCATTAGTAATTGGATATTAGAGGGAGCATCTCTTGGCGTATACATGAGAAACTATCCCTTTTAATTATCACTGTCGTCTTTTGAATAGCTTAAAAATCACAATTAGAGGCCCATAAAAAAAATTGGAGATTTATGAATGATTTTAGAATTCATTTTTTGATAATGGAAATGGAACTCTTAATCTTATTGAGTATTAAAAAGCCGAGATAATGATATTAGGTAACTTGAATAAAGCAAGTAAAAACATAGTCGAAAGACATGTGACTATGTTTTCATTTATGCAAAATTGAGATTTTAGAGAAAATAATCTGACCTAAAACGATTAAAACTAGTTATAAATAAATGTAACAAATTAACTTATGATCAATGATGACATGTTTAGTTCTTTAAAATAACTACTAATATCATGGATCAATATCTTTGTGTCATTGTTCATACATTATCCATTCAAATTTTAACACTTGACGATTAAATTATTTCAATCTTTTCTTTTCAAATACAAATAATCAATCGATCAACGAAAGTTGTTAGATGAGGAAGAAAACTCTACAATCCAAAAATTAACTAAGAAACAAAAATAAAACTCACCATCCATACAATATACTACTTTTTTCGAAAGTATTACATTAAAAAAGTACTAAAATATGAGTTGGGAGCCTAAAAAGAGTCATAGGATTAGCAATAAAACCTTGGACCACAACTCATATACTCCACATGGGTAAGATTCCATAACATTAAATTTTAAAGATTTGTAAGTATCTCTACTTTCACCTACTAGTCTTGTAATTTCAAAATTTAGTTAACCATGTTTCCCCACCCTAACATACCATACCTACTCTACTTGTTTCTTGTGTATTGTTTTATGCCCTTTAATAAAATTTCAAAGAATATTGTCTTTTATTTCCAACAAGATTCTCCACATTTTTCAACCATGTTGGAGTTTGAGTGTATATATGAAGATTGTGATTTTTTTAAAAAAAATATAAATAATACTCACAAATTGTAGATACTATTTATACAAAAAGATCAAGGAATTGGGTTCAGAGTAGTAAAAAAATTGCTTTCTTTGAAAGTGATTTTTGGAGAGGAACCTGATGTGAAGCTTCAATCTTTGCAAAAACTTGCAAATATATTGTTCTTGTGGAGATTCCTCTTCATAAAGTTTTTTCATTCATCTTTCTTTTCTCAACACTTTCTACTTTTCACCTTTGAAATTTCAAATTATATTTTTTTCAATTGGCTTTAAGTAAAAAAAATGTTTGCTTAGTTGATAGTGGCCGTTGAAGACTCGAAATTGATCAGAGTGAATACTTTAAAGAATAAGCAATATTTACATACCAAGGACCCCTCCTGCGTGGTAGCCACTTAATTCGTCACAATAGTCAGTTTTGTTAGGTAAATGAAATTAATCTACTGTTGGGTTTATTCAAACACATTTCAAAATGAAATCTTTGTCCGTACACCACAAATCCAGTGCTAAAAACAAACTTTATTGGTCATCAAATGAGTGATTATAAAGACGGTGAAATGTTTCAAGAATCAAGACATTATGACAAGAAAAAAAAGTAATTATTAGTATTTTATCAATTATCACCACCATTGAAATTCTTGGACTGATTACAATATACCCAATTTTTGCTATTATCTTGACATTCTTGTTTCGGATTTACTGCTATGCTTATGGACCAAACGAAATTCCTCGAAAAAACTTTAGGAAGCAATTTTGTTTAAAGACGCATAACAGATGCAGCTTAGATTTGTCTTTAATTTTGATTTTAAAGGCAGAAGCAAAATTTACTGATACAAGAACTTGAAGACAAGGCTAAACACTAAAAAATTAAACTAATTAAAAAGATAAACTAGATTATTAATTAATTATTAAAGTCATGGTTTTCTCCTGAAATAAGGAAAGCTATCGCAACTACTACTTTCTTCATGATCATCCGAGGACAATTCTGTAACTCCACTTGATCCAGATGAAGAAGATGAAGGAACAACATTCAAATCAGTTGTTGCTGTTCTTTTTGTTCCCTTTGTAAGAAACTCATAGAAAACAGGCTTTGAACTGTTGTTCCTTAATTTCCTCGTAACTCTATATTCATTCCCATTTGATTCCTCGTTGTTGTTGCCTCGTTTCTTTAAAAATATTCGGCAAAGAACCCAGTTTTCCATTGGCTACACAAGATTGAAAACAAAAATTAAACTTTATCAGCACAGATTGTAACAAAAGTTGGATCATTGCTCCTCAACTCAACAACTGGTTTGAAATGAAGCAAAAAGCTCACCTGAGTTGAGTTTGTTTCAGTGGTAGCCAAACGGTATTCATGCATAATCCAATCAGTTCTAGTTCCATTTGGGGGTTTCCCTCGGTAAAAGACCAGAGTTTTTTTCATACCCACAACTTGATTTCCCTTGCAAACTGTAATTTCCTTGTCAATTCCAGTTGCTTTCCAGTACCCAGAACAAGTAGCTCTGTTAGATCTGTTCCCATTTGGATACTTGGCTTCTCTTGTGCTGAAAAAGTACCTTTCTTGCTCCAAATCACCTAAAAAAACCCCCCAAAAATTTCACAATTAAAACAATGGAAACAAACCCCGATTTCAATTGCATTGAAGCAAAATTTAAGCAACTAACCTGGTAAATCCCAAGGGTCAGATTTGCAGACATCAACTTCAGGGATGATAGAAGCAGGCAAAGGGAAAGCGAACACCTTTTTCTTCAAGTACTGAAGAACAAGTTCTTCATCTGTTGGGTGGAATCTGAATCCAGGGGGTAATCTAAGCACACCGTTTTTGACAAAATTAAGCTTCTCCATTTCAAACCCCTTACAGGAAACCACAATTTCTGCTGACCCAGAGACGACAGCCAACAAAGCCTTAAACTTTCATGTAAAGATTCAATTTTTATTGATTACCCACATATAAAGATTCAATTTTTATTGATTACCCACGTATAAAGATTCAATTTTTATTGATTACCATTAAAAAGGAAGGCATTAAGAAGAAGAAACGAAGAGAGAGAGGAGGAATGGATGTGGGTTTGAGAGGGAAAGTATGGTTTCTTTATAGTAATGGTTGTTGAAGAAGGAAGAAGATAGAATAAGGACGACCCATTTGGCGTAAACAAGACTCAAGCTCATTTCCTTTCTCTTCTTTTTTTTCTTGAGTTTCAATTTTTTTAATAATTTATTTGATTTGATGCCTACTCGTTTTAAAGGGTAGTTTAGTTTGAAAATTTTAATATTAAACCAAACCTAATGCTTCTAAAAGATTAGCTTAGTTGTTTGTTGGATTAACCTACGTTGTTAATACTCTTCTTAACCTATTCCTCGCTTGTTAACTTTTTTGTTTATTTCTTAATTATCTTTTCCTTTCATCATTCACCTACACGCCATTTTCATGTTATCTACCAAATTATTCCAACTTTTTTATTTGTACATGCCATTTACGAATATTAAGATGAAATTAACGAAATGAGTAATTAATAAGAATATAATGACATTTTGATTTAAAATTCTGTTCGAGATAAAAATTGCTTGATAAATATTGAGTGAGTTGAATCGAAAGAATAAAGTCAAGTTAAAATAGAGGATTAGGTCAAATTTATATGACTAAAATATATTTTAATGCAGCTGTAAAAAAAGATTATAATGCAGATAAGGTATTAATTGCACATCCATACTTATTTATAAAGAAATAAAGCATTTTAATAAGTAGGTTGTGATATTGAGCAAGCAAGACATGCCAATTTTAATTCTCGCACTTCAATAGCAAGCTAGCATCACAATAATATAATAGGCCAACATAATTTAAAATAGGATAATTAAATGAATTATACTTTGTCTTAAAGTAAATAACTAGAGTTTATTATTTTGATTTCTTCTTCAGTTAAATAAACAAAAATAATGGAGTGAGATGAAAATTTTGGACGGTGAGAGGGGTAATTTAGTCCAAAACCTTGAAAATGAAGGGTAGTTTTGTATTTTGT